>JAVYIG010012393.1:0-53928 GCA_035222895.1 Strongylocentrotus droebachiensis | reverse complement strand
AGTTAGATTGAGGAGATGCAACCAACCCGACATTTTGGTACCCAGAGCTAGAAGCGTCAAGTGAGGCAGCGATCAGATCGATTTCAGAGGATAGGGATGGACCTCTCCTCGTAAGCTTATCCTCTGCAGTTCCATTTCGAGAGCTCGCTTCGCTAGCCGTGTCTTGATCTGTGCAGGTACTTCCTCCGTCTCCCGCGCCTTCTCCGACAACGGTCTCCCCACCAAAGGTCACGGTCTTCCCATCAGCATAATCGATAGGTGGGACTATAGGAAGTGGTGGTGGTGGTGGAGGGAGCGGATGGTCTTCGACCTGATCTTCCAGAGGCGATTCTTGGACTATAGGCACAGGTGGTGGTGGTGGAACGTCGGAATCTTTAAAGGCTTCATGATCAGTTTCCATGCCAGAGTCGGGTGTTCCTGGGGTAGCTTTTTCTTCATCCTCCACCTGATCTCTGTTTTTGGTCTCGGTCTCATAGTCGACATCTGGGAGCATCGGATCGGCTGCAGACCCATTATTAGCGTGATCAGTGGGCTTAGGTGGGATGGCGGGTGGTTTCGGCTTAGAGAGCAAACTTTCCTCTTCCTGATCTTCACTTTTACTTTCTTCCTTCGCCCCATCTTTGTCTTTTGTGTCCTTATCATTGTCATCCAATGGTAACGGGATTGTTGGATCTGTTGAAGACGATTCAGTGGTTGCTGCAGCTTCACTGAAATCATTTCCAGTTTTTATGTCGTCATACTCATGTTCAAAGTCCATCTGCTTCTCCTGTACAAGAAAGGATATTTATTCAAATAGATGAATAGGCTATGGCTACACGTTTCACTTAATATACCAAGAACTCTTTGCCCAGCGCGTGAAGAAAATGAATTGAAAACAACAAAAGCCAGCCAGTCCTAGATTAAAATTCACCGTATTCCTGTTTGTCTATTTTCTAATAACTGCTCTGCCCTCTACCTGTCTGCCCTAGTATCATCATACCGCATCACTAGAAACACAGTCACAAAGACGTTTGAAAATCCAGTCAAGCTCAATATTAATATCCTCTATTCTGACAACGTCACAGGCCCATGTATGACATTGTAATTTTTGGATGTTTCTATAGGTGATGGACAAAGATGTTGAATTTGTTTTTGGTTGGTTATTTGAAAATCTCTGCAATCGCGTGCATATTATTCCAGCCAAATATCAAAAAATGTAGGCAGGTGATGCAAAGTCATGAAAACATAATATTCCACATAAAAAATATATACATTAGATGTGAAGAATTGTACAATAACTATAAATCAATTATATTGTAGCACATAATAACCAGTTTGAAGAAAAAAAGGGGACTTCTATTGAATTGAGGCCCGAATTGCCATATAAATAGCTAATTTTTTTGTGAATAAGATCTGAGTTTTCCAGTCAGAGGAAAGCCCCGTTCGGCCGCGAATCATATTAACATCGCACAGTCGCATGATTGGTCACTTTTGTTTTAGTTTGTATTGGTGTGTATCTGGCTGGTGACTGATATGTAGCATTTTCTACAAGTGGCTCATAAAACCCATTTTAAAGACATCTCGTTCTTACCTGAAAGTCATATTCTCTTTCGGGGATCGTAATTGCATCGGTACCTAACGACAGGAAGAAAGGAATACATTTAAAACATTGTAGATTATAAGAGAATACAGAAGTAATACATTTACGTAGTTGGCATATTATACCCTCAAGCTAGTCACACCCAAAACCAACTCAACTTATTACTAGTTTTTACAAATGTCTGTAAACACTCAACAAATATTTTGAAATGAGAATCGCGAAATATAACCTCCAGTCAACAGTATAATACTCCAAAGTATTAAGATGGTGAGCCACATGCCCGCTCATCTGAGTCTGACTTAAACTTGAAGAAGGATTTTCTTTCATTCTCTTGCTTTAATCTTATGTTACTCTTCATATTCCCAAGGGTAAGTGTGCCAATTAAATTAAGGAGCTCGACCATCGGATCCATTCTCGCACACAGTGTGCACCATCTCCACCCCTAGGGCGTATTTCTAGACGGTTGACTGGAGGGCATATAATGTAGCGATTTCGTTTCATGATCAGATGGGACATTTCAAGCTTGTTAATAAATTTGTTGAAACAATTTTCCCAGCATTTATTTTACTCAAATTTGCATGTATATCTATCGCTATAATACGGATGAATAGTTGGTGTTGGTTCCGTTTCGTTTCATCAGAATCGCACAGTAAAGCGCGTTTCGTTCGCAGACAAGATCGTAGTTGGACAGATAAGATCGTAGTTGGGCAGACAAAATTGTAGTTGGACAGACAAGATCGTAGTTGGGCAGACAAGATCGTAGTTGGGCAGACAAGATCGTAGTTGGGCAGACAAGATCGTAGTTGGGCAGACAAGATCGTAGTTGGACAGATAAGATCGTAGTTGAGCAGATAAGATCGTAGTTGGGCAGACAAGATCGTAGTTGGGCAGACATAGATGCTCTGGTTTACTTACCAACGGCCTTTTCAACATCTGTAGGTTCATCATTCGCTGTCATGGCTATAGTAGACTGGGTCTTTCCATCGGTAAGATAAACCGTCGTTATCAATGGTTCTTCAGACCTGAAGGAGATAATTTGAAATATTTTAGTTTGACCTTATCATAGTCATTCGTTCCTTTTTAATTTTTATATTTGCTCCATTTTGTTTGAAATGCACATTGGTGTGCTCCCATTTTAGACTTGTACATATTTCTGTAGTTTTCTTCCATGGATCCATTGTTTTCATCATTATGGTCTTGTAAGGACAATTGCTGTACTCTTCAAAATATCCGACCGCCAACCACCTTGTCTACAACGATCTCAGAAAGACGTATCGTGTAGGCTACCCTCATATGACTTGACCCCTATTAGTGAGGAGCGCCTCCTATACATTACCTGATTTCTTGCAAAATAATTAACACAGCAACCAGTCTAGAATGCCATGTTTCTCTCCATCGTGTTTGATGGTATTTATTTGTCACTGTTAATTTTGTAGATTATTAGATTATATGGTTTATAATTATGCTTGCTAGAGGATGTCAACATGTTTCGGCCCGTATGAAACGAAGCATTTTGATAAAAATGGGGGGGGGGGGGTTCCGTTCACCGACATACCGCGGTTGCCCCTCCTCCCATAGGGCCTGTTTTTCTTATAGGGAATCTCCAGTCTTTTTTTATTTTCCTACTTCTTAATACCATCAGTCACACCAAATAAGAACGACATCAGACCGACAGCTGACCGAGTATAAAATTACAATACACCGAAAAGAAAATAATCGGTCGGTTTGGAGTCAGACTGGAGTCGTTTTTTTCGGTGTGACCGCAGGAGGGTAAACATACCCTGCAGCGCCTTCCTCTGCTTCCGTTGCCATGATTTCGACATCATCGTCGGCTTCATCGTCGAACTGGAAGACAGGATTCGCAATGCCTTTCTCCTCGTCATGAACGGTCAACTGCCTGGAGAGTTCCCGGCCGCTTTCCAAATGCATGCTGTGTGTAAAAATAAAACATGAACAAAATAAACACAAAAAACACAGTAGGCGGATTGAAGGGACGGGGGGGGGGGGGGGGGTGTCAAAAGCCAATCTAGCGTACCTGAACACCTCAGCAAATGAAAAATAGAAGAAGAAAGAATTTGCCCTTAAGTGCCTCGAGAGAATCTTGGATCCGCCAATGAGAAACGGGGTACTTTAAATTGTCTCATTGTTCATAATCAAAGTCATATATCTGTGGGTTCGTTTGTTCGAAAACAGGTTTCAAGAAATGGGTTATATGGATTCATCGTCATTGGTTTGATCATGTATCCCACCTATTTCTATAACGGCAATGCACACGTTGAAATATAGGGTAACGAATATTTAAGAATCTTTTTTAACATTGGCGAAATTATTTTAATCTATTAGATCGAAATTTTAAGCTACTGGTGTTTCAAGCATTTTCGAGATTTCATGATGAGGGATTTCATGAGAAAAAGGGGGTGGGGGCAATGATATTTTAATACTCTGTGAGTGACATGTAAACAGGCCAAGAGAGTTGCTGTAGTCTGTGGGAGGCAGGGGCGGATCCAGCCGGCGGCGAGGGCCGAGCCCAATTCGTGAGAAATATATATATTTTTTTTAAAGGTAAAATTATCGTTACAATCTGTTTTTTTTAAACCTATTTTTGGGGCCAGGGTAGGGGCTCGGGCCCCCTGGATCCGCCCCTTGTGGGACGGGGGGGGGGGGGGGATGGGATCCTCATATTTTGTCCACGTTGTCTTCATTCCCTTCCTATCTTATTTTCTCTCTTTATCTCTCCCTTGTTTGCCTTTGGGGGAGAATGGGGGGAGGGGGCGTGTTCCCTCCAAATAGATACACAATGCAATTTTAGCTTCAATGTTACGAGATTTACTCACGTCTTCCATGATACTAGTAGGAGAATGATACAGATGAGGTTTCCGATGAAGACGATGATGCCGAGGGCGATGGGCACCCATGCTTCAATCGCCGACGTCGTCGACATCCCTGGAAGTATTTTCGATAGTTGTAGGCGTCTCGGTTCCATTACATCACTATAGTTGCATTTCTCCTTTATACCCTCAGTAACACTATCATCCCACATTAACCTGGGGCGATTCACAAAAGTTTTCATCAGTGACAAATGACAGTTTTTGTTATAAGCTACTGAAATCCTTGCGTCTGATTGGTTATCAGCAGATTTGTCACTGATTTTGGTCATTAGTCATTGGAAAAAGGCTTTGTGAAATGCCCTCCTGATATCAAGGATAGAAAATGTATAACGACTGATCTCAGATGGATCTCAACCAAATTTAAACTGTTAAAGACACTTCTTAAAAAATCACCTCTTTTGTCACCAAGTTTAAATCTTGTGATCATTATTTTGACCCTAAGTTCATTTTACTGGTCAATAATAAATGTGCAATACTGACGTATGTCTATTATCAATTTGTATTAGATATAATTTCTACCTTTTCTTTTAATGTTTAAGTCTAGGAATTATTGACGTCAACGTTTGACTTTGCATTACTAATATCATAATCTTTATAGTACATTCTCATTTTCTTCTTTCTAATCTGTAGAAATATCTAAACATGAAATGTATTTTGTTTTGAGCATCATTACACAAATCATAACAAGCCTTTTCGTGGGAGTATGGTGTATGTACAACAGTATGAAACAAGATGAGAGGTGTCGATCGTGGTCGAGTGGACATGTCACCGGACTGTGGATCTCAAGGTCCCACCGCGGCACTAATGTCCTTTGGCAAGACATTGATCTACATTTGACACACTCAACCCAAGTGATGTAAATGGGTACCTTGCAGGAATTCATTCCTTGAAATGCTAGAACGCCTTAATGGCAGCCATGCTACAGCCAGGGTAATACTCTGGAGCGCCAGGAGTGTCAAGTTTGACAGACATGAGCGCTATACAAGAACCCACTATTTGTTATTATTTATTATAAAAAGGCGTTTCTTACTCGAAATCTTCATATTTGAGATAAGGGGATGACGGGAGCTTTGATAAGTCGACTGCGTACAACCACATGTCGGTCCTGTATATAGAGGATGTAATGATGACAAAAAATAAACATGTAAGAAAAATGAAGGTCATCAATTTACAAAAATCAGCAAAGTGATCGATTGTGACTAGTTAAAATCGTACTGATGTAAGGGCAACATAATCATCGGCCAGATTTTGTTGTCTATTTTTACTCATTTTCCTTATCCTCATTTTCTTTCGTGCCTCCTCTCTCATGATTTACCTTCCTAATATTTGACTCCCCTTTGACCTGTCTCTGTCATAGTACGTCTCCATCTCTATGTTTTGCTTTCTCATTCTTTCAATTATATTATGTGCTCCTCTTAATCAACCATCCTCCTTCTCTCTCACTCTCTCTCCCTCTCTCTCTCTCTCTCTCTCTCTCTCTTTATCTCTCTCTTTCTTTCTCTCTCTCCCTCTCTTCCTATGTGTCTATATGTAGTTTTCTCTTTATTTCTCCACCTTCTCTCCTTCTACGTGTCTCTATGTAGTTTTCTTTTTATTTCTCTAAGTTCTCTCTTTCTCCCTATATTAATGTCTCTTTCTCTGGTTCTGAAAAATCATAACAGAGTGGTACATATCGTTTGCTCTCGGACGAGCGGTATACGATTCCTGTCATCTCTACACTATACTCACATGTCTTGATCATTCTCCACTGGCGAGAGAAACTGAAGATTGATTTCAAGCATATTTGTTGGGTCCATCTTCCTCGCAATACAACTGACAAAGATGAAGAAGAAGAAGAAGTAAAATAATAACAAGAAGTAAAAAAAAAAGAACAAGAAGAAGAAGAAAAAGAGGAAGATTTAATTAGTGAATCATAGTAAGGCTCAAAGGCATTACGCCTTGACTTTCTTTTTTCCGATTTGCCAGAAAAAACGTCAAAACTTTGCCAACAGGACCCTCTATCCACACCCATACCCAAATCTGCACATACCTCACAAACCTGTGTTTATAGACGGCTGCTAACCTGCTTGCTGTATTCATGGAGTTACTAGCTCCATAGAATGGTGAAGTGTGACGTCATCAAAAAATCTAGTTTTGTAATTTCTCAATTCTTTCTACATTTTCCGATAGGGCATCAAAAATAATGTCCAAATGTCGAAAACCAATTGAATATGTTAAGTATTAGCTGAGATATGACCATCTGAATAATATGAACCAGAGCAATAACACTGAGCTCTTATAAGAAATATATTTATTCAGATGGTCATATCTCAGCCAAAACTTAACATATTCAATTGGTTTTTCAACATTTGGACATTATTTTGATGCTCTTTCGGAAAATGAAGAAAAAAAAATCGAGAAATTCCATAAATAAATTTTTATGATGTCACAGCTTCGGTACACTATGCTGTATTCGGTATCCAGCCGGACAAAATACCACAGGTAACCAACTGCACACAAGAGTGTCGATTCGTATACCTGAACATCGCATCAAGTTGATAGCCACAATATACCAAGGAACCCCCTAATTTATGTATTTTGCTTGTACTTAATTACCAGGGCTCATTAGGCATCAAACTATCTTGGATCCCAAACCAGTTTGTTGAAACTAAGTTAATACGTTCATATTTCTCCATATATGTTTTAATTTACACTAACTTAAATGAAATGTAATCTGCCACTATATTCCAAGTCTTTCCCATTTGGATACAGTAACTTTTCAGTCTCATCAGCGCCTTTGATAATGTTTGATATGCAACTAGATATTGGCGCGCTACAAGTTCCCGGATGGAATTAGGTTGAAAGTTGACATAATGTAAAACGATTCTCTGGATGTTGATTATGATCCATTTTCCATAATACGAGATATATTCAAATACCATATTATTTTCCACTCACAAAACCATTTATATAACCTGATTATATTTGTTTGTTCGTTTTTATTTCTGCGTTTTCAAAATAATACATAATCATATACATAAATTAACAATCATTTTTTCATTATACATAATTCCGTTTTCAGTACATTAAAGATATCTTTCGCAGCCAACTCAAATTCTATGTAACTTTGCAGGAATTATGACTATGTCATGTATGTCCTATCTGTGAAATTTAAACGTTATCAGTGTCCTAGTGTTCAAATTATGCAAGGAAACCCGTTTATTTTCTAGACTTCACTGTCAGACACTATTCAGTGACTGACTGGCTATTTTCTTCTTTGGTAGTAACATACATATAATGAGCTGTAAAGGGTACATGAGCATTTGTCTATATCAATGACCCACTTTTTGTAATTGCCAAAATTAAACTAATTGAATCTTTGCGCAGCATAAAACGTACGACCATTCGGTACAACGGTGTGAAAATCAGACTATTACTTACCGGCTCTATAGCTCTTAAGTCGATTCGACAACTAATAATCGTTATTTTCCCACTTATAGACATTTTCAAGCCCCCCCTTTTTTTTTAGGGAAGTTCTAAATTAGTATTATCTTTCCAATGCCGTTTGAATTTAACCTTTTCATTTTTGGGCCTGCAAATGGGACACAGTACCTTTAAATAAGATGCCTACAAACACACACAAACTTCAATGAAAAGAGATAAAGTACAACAAACTCAGGAGACCTCCATCCTGATGAGCGGTTTGCTATTATAAAAACAGGTTGAGTGTCACAAGCTAACTTCTCACCAAATAAGATGTTCTTTAACATTTTATTTTAACCCTATTGTATATAACCATTTGTAATTAATATTTACCTGATGATATCGTTTTGTCGGGGCATGATAGTAGCAACCGGTTTGTTAAATCGAATGATGATGTGCTCAAACGATAGCAGAATTTTGAACTGAGAAAAAATAAAAGATGATAGCAAAATTTAAAAATTAAAAGAAAAATCATGGTGAAAATAATTGTTGATACACTTTATCTATACTCAATGAAATATTCTCTTATATATTAAGAAGAATAACATAAGGAGTGAGCACAAGCGGATTAACAGGAAAGCTGAAGACAAAAAGAGTGACAAAGAGATAGAGAAAGAGAAATGAAGATAAAAAATAATTAAAAATGAGATACAGAAAGATAATGAGCAACACATAGATGAGAGGGAGAACGCGGGGAGAGAAACAAATTGAGAAATAGAGAAAGAGAGAGAGAGAGAGAGAGAGATAGGGAAGAGATAGCGGGAAAGATGAAGACAGAGACAGAGAAAAAGAGGGAGAAAGAGAAACACATTTAGAAAAACAAATAAGGCTAATACATTTAGAAAGATAGAAAGGGACATTATATGGAGGAGGGAGACATCAAATGATAGAAAGAGAAAAAAGGAGAGAAAGAGAAAGGAAAGGTGAACAAAATAATATAGATAAAACGATACGACCTAAACCAGGCCCCCCCCCCACTCAGTGTTATTTAGGGTACGCATATGCATGTTCCCTCCTTTTGAACCCCCCCCCCCCTCCCCTAAGTCCGGTGTGTAAAGTCAATACGGGCCGGATTTTTTAGTACTACGAGCCGGACTTTGGTGCGTGATAAGTACCCCTTTACCGGACATTTTGGGAACACGCATGGTAGCCCTCCGTTCACTGAGTGGAGGGGCCGGGGACCTAGACAAGAGCGTCATCCGTGAACAAACCCCCTTCCATTCCCTTACCGTCAACCGTGTCGTATCACATTGTGATATGTTGGAGCTGGTGGGACTGGTATCACAGACCGTCACATCGTAAGGGTCCTGTGTTCGGCTCGCTGGGAAATTCTCTTCCTTCCAGTCCCATGACCACGCGTCGCTAAGCGACGGATAGAGCAGGCTATTGGTGGTGATGCGGCCGTCGCTGGGGTCGATGACGATGGTGTTCTTCGGGCCTTCGACACCGTCTTCGGATAAACTGGTCAATATGTAATTGAACTCCCAGCTAGCGTCTGCGTCCTCTGCCTACAAAACAAAAAAGATTAATCTCTCAAGATTATGTGTTCGAATAAATGCATAGATGTATTACATAAAGAAGGGCGAAACTGCAAACCATCCCAGCATGCATATAGTGGGTAAGTATTACTAGTTAGGGCTGGGGTTCGCTTAAGTTAAGGGTAAGGTATATAGGGTTAGCGTTAAGTTATGGTTGGGTTGAGGTTAGGGTTAGGGTTAAGTTACTGTTGGTTTGAGGTTAGGGTTAGGGTTAAGTTATGGTTGGAATGAGTTTAGGGTTAGGGTCAAGTTGTTGTTGGGTTGAGGTTAGGGTTAGGGTTAAGTTATTGTTGGGTTGAGGTTAGAATTAGGGTTAAGTTACGGTTAGGGTCGGAGTTAGGGTTAAGCTTAGGATTAGGTTATGGTTATGGATATGGTTATGGTTATGGTTAGGGTTAGGGTTAGGATGAGGGTTAATATAATAATGAAGATTAGAGAATGAGCGTCACGCCCAAGGGTCTAGATTGGGGTTAGCGTTACTTGTTTCCTGGCTATTTTGCAGCTATTAAGAAAACTACATTTTTATTTCCAAATCTATGTATGCACTTTCAATGTTTTTCCGCAGTTTCTTTTAACTCAATCACCAACTGTTTTTGCTTTGATAAACCGAGAAAAACATAAACAGAAAAAACAGAAAGTGCTCAGAGATTACGATAAAAAAAAAAACACATAAACCTTGCAGTACATCCCTTGGTTAATGTAAAATCAAGAAGAGGTATTACCATCCCACAAGGTGAGGAGGTAGGCCCACTCCTACTTTTTCTCTGGTTGTCACTCGCCCACGTGTGCAATATCACAACGCAATCGATGAGATGTGCAGATTTTGCTTTTGTATATTCACCAAATTTGATATCAATAAAGTATCCCATGACAAATCGTGACTTACGATGACAGTGTACACAGGACTTCCAAACTGCGTACTATCAATCGCGGCCAGATAGTAGGCGGTACCAGTGGTGTTGCCTGGAAACTGAAAAGAGGGAGGGCTGTCGTTCTCGTCCGTTACTGTTATGGTAACGATGACAGTGTTGGTTGGCACTTCTGAGAGAAAAAAGAAGGACAAAAAGAAAGAAAGATTATTGATAGAGATAATCTATACATTCAATGAGTTTAGGCTACAGATAAAATTACTACCTCGATGGATTTTTGTGGATATTTTGGTCACGTGACAGTGGGGGTTCGTCAATGAATTCGAATTTTATCTGGAATACTAAATCTAGTAGTATTACCTGAAAACACAACAACGATGTTGGGTCAGCCATTTTAATCTATACTAGATTATTACAGGGTTTTAATGAGAGAATAAAAATGCGACACAAGTTCTTTAGCAGTATCGAATGTGACTGGAAGCATGCCATGGCTCTGTTTCATAGAACTTGGTATATATAATAACAAGGTAAAATAATTGATATAGGCTTTTTTTTTTTAATCCTTGCATTTGACTGGCTTTCAGCAACCTTGTCATGGGATACTTTATTGATATCAAATTTGATGAATATACAGGAGCAAAAACTGCACGTCTCATGGATTGCGTTGCGATATAGCACACGTGGGCGAGTGGCAACCAGAGAAAAAGTAGGAGTGGGCCTACCTCCTCACCTTGTGGGATGGTAATACCTCTTCTTGATTTTACATTAACCAAGGGATGTACTGCAAGGTTTATGTTATTCTCATCGTACCCCCTGTCCACACACAACATTTTCAGTGACTAGTCATGATTAGCTATACCGTTTCGCGATAGTTTTACGACCAAAATTGTAGGTGTGGACGCTCACTAACGATACGTCGTATAACGAAACTAGTCTAACGAAACGCAGGTTTGGGCATCGTTTCGAACTGAAACTCGATAAAGAATCACGGACATTTTGTGTGTGGACGGAACTAGTCTAACTGGGCGGGGCTTAACGTGACCTCGAGCGAAAGGAGATATGAGCTCTCATTTCTGCTTCCAGCTGACCGCTGCGCAGCCAGCTGATTATACATAAATATACTGCATGCATTGTTCCAGTGGCACAGGCAATGCAAATGCTGCACATGTGTTTCGGTTTCGGTTACGACTGCGCAGTAGCAAACTGCGCACCTATACGACGTTTCGTTATAGAGTTTCGGGATAACTTTTTTGTGTGTGTGGACACCCTGGAATTTATACGATGATTCTTTAGTGACGACGTTTCTTGTGTGTGGACATCCTGGAATTTATATGATGATTCTTTATACGACGTATCGTTATAGAGTTTCGGGATAAATAAAATTGTTTTGTGTGTGGACACGCTGCTCTGAGCACTTTCTCGTTTTTTTTTGTTTATGTTTTTCTCGATTGTGATTTTGTTCGTCTTTTTGTTGTTATATTGTCCCTGTTCTTTAAGCCCACCGCAGAGTATACTCTCCTCCCGCTGCGATCCGATTTTCGAAAATATGGCAATTACATTTGATAGGAAATGATAATAAATGATAATAAACTTCATCTTCCTGATTTAGGTTCTAAATAATGATAAGAATTCTAACAATCGGCATTTTATTGCATTTAACCCATCTAGTCAGAATAAAAACCGAATCGGCTTCAAATCGTAGACAAATGCACTCATGGTATGACGTCATTACGATTCTGAGCCGGATAAGCTTTTTCTTCTCAAGGAAACTTGAAAATTCCTTGAAATTTAGATAAAATGAATCACGACTATTCAGATCCCCGTTCACTAAGATTTTTACAAGTTGAATTGTTTATATCAAATGCGCTTGCTGTTTATCCAAAAATAGAATCGAATTAAGCCAGGTCGGATGGTGTGTGGTGGGCTTTAATGATTTACGTTTTTCTTCTTTTCTTTAATATTTTTGATAATCATTATTATATTTTTACATTTTCTTTGATTGCACCTCTTTCACTCTTACATCGTCTATTTCCTTTGGTTTTTAGTTTTCACCTCCCATTTCCAATCTATATATTTCTTCTTTTTAGAGGTTTAACTTATTCATGCATTCAAATTCATCGTTTTATTTGTATATTTATGCCTTAATTTATTTATCTATTTATCTATCACTTAGTTTACTTGTTTATTCATATAGTTATTAAATTATTTATTTATTTCTCTACCTATTCATTCCTTTATTTAACAAGTCAACACAAAGCGTAGCATCCCCTCGCAGGGTAAAAATGGCCTATATACGTCAGAACAAGTTACCTCCAGTGGACTATACTATTATATTACTAGGCAAGGAAGTTAACCACATTTTCACAATATATAATTATATGTTTTTGCATATTTAATGAGCTATGATCTTTCAGCTCTGACATGCATACTCAGAAATCGAACTTAGGCCTTACATGTATTTTGATACCATGTACCTTCATATTAAATTTCATTAAAATCAGACGCACGCACGGACAGACGCACGCACGGAAGGACGGACGGTAGCGTTTCTATATCCCCTCCGACTTCGTCGGCGAGGGGATAATAATTTATGAATAGTGCTAGTTTACCTTGGACATCCCTCCGTTTCCTGGTCAGGTCGCTGGTCGTGACGTTGGTCGAGTTACACATGCCCCGGTCCTCATAACAAGCCGTGAGCGTTACGGTATATGAGGAACTAACTTCGCGGTCTAATTCCTTCGAACACAAGGACAGTGCATTCTCCGTCTCGATGATACTAAAGAGATCTTGCCCTGTGAGGAAGAAAATAGAAATAACGGAGTTTTGTCGTTAAAGAAGGAGGAGGAGGAGGAGGAGGAGGAGATATTGACACAATTTTGATTTAACAAAATCACTCAAAATACAAATAATTCTTATAGTTTGCCAGGGGGTGGGGGGGGGGGGTGAAATATTAACCGGATTTTGGCCGGGATGTGACCCCATCTCCCTCTCAGTCAACTCTCATCAACGAAATGTAGTGTCATATGATAACCAAACTGATGTTAGGAAAAAAAGATGATATCACAAATAAAATCATAATATTAAATTCTAAATTTCTCATGATTTTAATATCATAAAGATTTTGTCAGGTTAATACGGGAGAAGCCTCAGGCGCGTAGCCAGGGGGGGGGGGGCGATGGGGGCGGCCGCCCCCAACAAAAACGCCGGCCCCCCCCCCCAAAAAAAAAGAGAGAAAACAAAAGAAGAAAGGAAGAGGACGTAGGAAGAAAAAGGATTAAGAGTCGAGAACGGTACAACGAATTGTCTTCTTTCTCTAATAATTTAATGAAACGTCAAAGCTTCCGCGCTTCGCGCGGGAGGGAGGGGGGGGGGGACTGAATTCAGACAAGGATTAAGAGTCGTTTGAGAATGGTACAACGAATCGTTTTCTTTCATTGATAATCTAATGAAACGTCAGAGCTTCCGCGCTTCGCGCTGGAGGGGGAAAACTCCCCCCTCCCTGTACCCACCCCCTAGGGAGCACGCTCTGTAAGTGATTCGCGTGCTCACTACCACGTACCCCCTACAATGAAATCCTGGCTACGCGCTTGAGAAGCCTTAGACAGGTCAATGGCCTTTGCTCCTCCCGAAATTATTTTTCCTACGAACAATTCGTAATCGTAGGAATGATAATTTCGCATCCCGGACGACTAACTTCACGGACCTTTAAATTTATATATGACTAATCGTGCAGCTTGATTAGTATCATGATAATCGCGAACTTTTCGTTGGTAGGCAGAAACAAACAAACAAACAAACAAACAATCTCACCTGATTCGGGTCTAACCACGAGAGTGTAATTCACATTTAAACAGGTGGTTTCATTGCATGTCAGGGGATAGGAAATGTTGTGGTGACAGTCGTCCAGGTTCTCTTTGATCTCAATTCTGTATGAAATAACAAAAACAAAAACGCCAAAACATTTATAATCGCAAAAGGGAGTGCATATTTTTTTTTCTGTGGCGTGCCCTGCATCTTTATAAGTATGTTGGCACTGCATGGACCAATTCTCTTTTGATGGTGAGGGCATTGAATCTCCTCGAAAAATGAATTGCGAATTTACAAGGCTATTTTAGAAGGGGAGAAACGGGAGGGAGGGTGCTGAGGATGGTCCACACGTCTTTTTTGGGGTACTTCCCCTTCTGCTTTCTCCTTAACTCTCTCCTTTTTTTGTTTACCCCACTATTAAATGGGGAGGGGGGTGGGGGCGTGCACCCGTTGCCTCATGTAGCTACATCACTGCAAATTCTGATTTATATATGTGGGGTACTGGGGTTGATACGTGGTGAAAAGAAATATAGGTTCAGTAAGCCACATCGAGGGTAGCACTAGTTGATCGAGGTGTGGAAAACTCAGCAACTTCACATGAAACAAGAGAATAGAAGAGACTATTCGAGGGCATCATGGGAAGGAAGGGTTACAGGAAGAGGAAGAGAAGAAGAAGAGGAAGGAGGAGAGGAAGAAAAATAATTAGAACATAAAAAAAGAAAGAAAGAAAGAAGAAAATCACAGCATCTTGTGATTATCATAATTTCGCATTTCACATTTAGTTTTCTTACAATTACCAATGTTTTAAACAATTCTGAAAATGCAAAGGTATATTTCAAGCACACAATGTACATTGAATACATTATTTAAATTGGTTTGCTTGTAGTTAATTGATTCGCGGAATAGAACGTACATAAAGTAAATATCAGGAATATTTAGGATGACAATAATAATAAAAATGGTCGAGGACTATGTTAAATGGAATTGAGGATAAGAAAGAACAGACAGTTTTTGGATTGTTGGCGTAGGCTCCGAAGAGATGTAGACATTTCAAGAAGATGAAAAGGGTGATAATGAAAACATTGAACACAAATTATACCAATGGAAAAAAAGTAAGAATGAATGCCCCCAAAACTTGATAATATAAACTATGTACTAAGCAAAATTACGGATTTTTTTGTTAGGGCTCAGAGCTACTTACGGCTGGTTTCTTTCACTAGGCGGAAAATAGGGCTCGGTCACATCAACAATGCCAATATAGACGGTTACAGTGCTCAACGAATTAAGAGGGGGTTGTCCCATATCTGTTGCCATGATGATTACCTGGACAAGGAAAATGGCTTTAAAATGACTTACTTTGCATAATTTATAATAAAAGAAAAATGTATCAGGCTTACGTTCATTTCATTGTAGAGTAACAACTGAATGCATTTATTTTTAAAATAACAAACATTATATTTCTTTATACAGTAGGCTTGCGGATGCACCATGTGAGAGAGAGAGGGAGGATTGAGGAGTCCTGAAAATGACTGTTGGTGTAGTCTTGAAAAAGACTGTTGATTATCTTTCTTAGCTTATAGTTCTAAGGAGAACTATAGCGCTTGGAGAGGATGGATGGCGGGACTTTTCGAACAGGTTGACTATCCGTTTCCTATCATTATAATAATAATATTAATTACATTTATAGGGCGCTTTATACAGGTGTTTCTAAGTGCACAGGTGGTACTGTCTAAATCACTTATTCAACATGTTCAATACCTTAAAAGCATTATACCGTTAGGAACCATATTTTCAAAACTTCTGAGAGTATCGTCTATATTTGAACAATATGCTGGAAAATGTACGGGCTTGTCATGAACACGTGATAGTCATGATAGTGCCGAATCACGGACGATGAACCTGAGTCAAAGAATTCTGACGCCATAAACCGGGAGCGTGGACCTAGAAAACAGGGGCTATAGCTAGGAGGCAGGGGTTAGGAACCGAAACTTGGAGCTAGAAGTCTTGAGCCAGGAACATCTAACCATGAGCCTAGAACCAAGTTCCTCCAGAAAGCCTATAACCTGGATCTAGGAACCAGGAGTTAGGCGCCGGGAACTTTTAGCTAGAATTGTTGAGCCAGGAACCAGGAGCTAGAAGACTTGAGCCAGAAACTGGGAGCTAGAAGCCTAAATCCATGAGATAAATAAGCTAGCCCGGAGCTGTATAATTTTAGGGCTAGGAGACAGGAGTTAGGTGCCAGCAATTTGGAGTTGGAAGACTCGAGCCACGAACTGGGAGCTATAGAGGCCTAAAGTCAGGAGCACCAGGGGGTGTTTCACAAAACTTGTCATCAGTGACAAGTGACAGTTTTTGTTATAAGGTACTGAAATCCTTGCTTCTGATTGGTTATCAGCAGATTTGTCACGGATTTTTGTCATTTGTCATCGAAAAAAAGCTTTGTGAAACAGGTCCCAGGAGCATGGAAGCGAGAGCTAGGAACTGAAAGTCGAGGAGACTGGAGCTAGGAGCATGGGACCAGGTGGCTAGGAGTCAGATTCACTGCCTTACAGACTGAAACATTTATGGGGTACAATAATCACCATTTCCAGTCTCTTCCTATACTATCGCACATGCATAAATTATTAATTTTTAGAACATAATATTACATAGACCTAGTAGATAAATGCCACAAACAAAAGGTAATACTTACAACATACATATCCATAAGGTATTCGTCGCTAATGACGATGTTATCTCGAACTGTCAAATCACCATCAGATGACATTTGAAACAGAGAGTAGATCACATCATCCTGCCCATCAGCCAAGCTGAAAACAACCTCATTGTTGAATGGACCCTGTAGGTTTGACAAGTTAAAGGGATAGTTGAGTTCTGTTGCAGAGGGCGCTACACAATTTTTTTTTGTGTGTGAGATAATGAAAAACTGAGTGTCAAATTTGTAAGAGCATACAGTATAAATGACAGAATCGTCTTTGTTTGATCAAATTCGGTTCAGACGCGGCTGAAATATCCATAAATATAACGATTTCTAATACTTGTGTACCACCACAAAATATTAGATAATTTGAACCAGCAGTTGAAAGCCGTTGGAAAACAATATAGCGCCTTTTACGTTGTATTTCAGCCAATGGCAATGTTGGCTGTTTTGTTGGCTTTTCCGTGTTGGTTATATTACGCACAACCAGCCTGCCCATGTATTGTTATTATTAATTAATTAATTAATTAACGGTCACCGTATTTTTTTAAAAGTGGAGCTGAATTGGTATGATCGTTTTGGCTAAATTTCACACATTTTGGGTCTAAAATTACCTTAATACCAATTTTAGATCCTAAAAGGTCACTAGAAATGTCATAGATAAGAATAAGAGCAATAAAAATGCACTTTGAAGGCTTTTGCGATCTGAATACAGAACTCAACTATCCCTGAAAGTGGTGTGCTATTAAAGTTATAGGCCCGCCTGTCATTAAAAAATATATATTCGTTTATTCATATTTAAAAAGTTATTCAAGTTAAGACAAATGTTTACATTTATTTGAGAAAAATATATAATGAACAGATTGAGACCTAAAACAAAAAAGTAATGAAAACATTGTGTACCAACAAATTATCGTTAACCATATTTAGTTATTAAAGCAAATAGACAAAAATAATAGTAAATAAAACAACAAACGCCATAATATATATGTACACTTTTTATAGTTGACATAATATACAGATATAGTTACCGCACGAGATAAAATTAGAATTAGTATCCGCGCTCACACAAATAAACTTTTTACACGTGAACCAATGGGGATCTCACCAACTTTTATTTTTGCGGCCCGTTAAACGGGGCATGCGGGCATCTTTTGAAAGACTATTGACAGGTAGGCGGGCATGCGGGCATGTTTTAAAAGACTATTGACCTGTAGGCGGGCATGGCTAAAATCACGACTCCAATTTCGACCTATCAGATGGCTAGATTTCTAAAGAGAGGTATATCAAACTTTTTTTGTTTTGATATACGATGACGGATATGGACCGTCTTCAGCTCAGATGTATTGCACCTCCTGGGACCAAGGTCTGAATACGCCACTGGACACAAAAACAGAAATAATGAAAGAAAAGCAAAAGAAAGCAAAAAGAAAGACATACAAATAAATTACCTCGTCCATGTCATTCACTTCACCCCGGAAAATAACACCATCTGTGGATAAATCTTCCAGGATCACACTGAAATCGTCTTTTTCGAATTCCGGGGCGTGGTCATTTATGTCCACGACCTCGATGGTGACGTCAACATCGGTGGTTAGAGTAGCGTTGGTTCCGTTATTGAGAGCGGTGATGGTTACCACGACCTCGCCGGTGGCGTATTTGACACTGTTGCGACTGATGCAGTTAACTGCCATTAGGTCGTTGCCCCTTACTTCGAAGTCGTCATCATCTAGAAAACAAGGAAAGAACAACACGATCGCAAAGACTTTCGAAAAGCAACAACAGTGGTGTGGTGGTACAGTGGTTCATTCACTGGACTCTAAATCCAAGGGTTGAGGGTTCGAATCACAGCCCGGCACCTAACATCCTTTAGCAAGACAATAATCCCCATTAAAATGATGTTAATGATACATTCTGCATCTCATGAACCATACAAAATGTATCATATATTTACTTTGTATCACATATACCAGTTCAAAATTTAATCTGGCTACCGGGGACATTCAGGATTTTTGCTAATCATGCTCATCATCCAAAGTTGCTAAATTGTTGCGAATTGTTCCTAAATCACATCAGATCACTAATCCACGCACACACACATAACACACGCACGCACACATACACACAAACCCACGGTTTTGTGTTTACCTTCCCAATTGGCTACATCAGATGTCAAACGCACTTTTAAACAGTCAATTATTTATCTTAGTAATTGTTGAGTTATTACGTCATAATACCTGTCGTATACGTCACAAACTGGTTAATTTCTGAGTCGGCGTCTGTGGACTGGATAAGACCAACGAATGTGAGACATTCCTCAGAACCACGCGCATTTTCTTCCATCGAGAAACTATACGGGATCTGGAGAAGAAAAAAAGATATTCGAATTAGTATTAAAAAAACAGCAAAATCAGTATTTAGGATTTTAGTATTCATACATAAATTTGGAATATTTTAGATGAATTTTGTACAAAAAGTGTCATTTTGGTTTCGTGTAGGCCTACGTTGTCGTATTTTCTGACTAAAATGAAATATTAGCAAACCTGTTAAAAAACAGTTATTGCGAATATAAGAGCACCGAAGTAAATTAAATATGAAAAAATATAAAAAAGTCATAGCTTTTAGAGTTGTCAAAATGTGGGTTGCCATGACGTATGTAAAGGAGGCCCTCTATACGGGACAAACATTTCATTACACAGTTGTGCACGCCACAACTAGGCGTTGTGGCGTGCGCCTGTAATCCAGCTAACAGTGGAAGTTACAAACTGATTCAGCCGAGGACGCAGGTTCGAAACTGATTCACGTCTTTCGGATGGTGACGTTTAAAGGTCGGTCCCCAGACGTAAATAATCATATCTGATTGATACACGTCTGTAAAAACCAAATACACACACACACACACACACACAGTGTAGTGCGTTTCACACCTGCTCCCACAATGCAATAGTGGGAATGAAATTCCCAGGGGATCATCTCACAAAAAGTGATTGATCTCTATGTATTTCATTTCTTTTACTTAGAAATCACTGTACGCACTCACACAAAAAAAAAACACGCCAGAGGTCTAGCATTAATCCTAACAAGTTTACTTACTTCAGGAAAAACAGGTGGGTTGTCGTTGATATCAGTTACGATGACGGTGAAAGAAGAATAGTTGCGCAGTTTGGACGTCGTCCCTTCAGCATAAACAAGCAGCTATAAATCGTTTAAAAGGAAACATCAAACGACAACTTATTATATAATTTGGAGAAGATGTGGCATGAGGAACCATTTATCACAATTCGATTCAACTCATTCTTGCTACATTTGAACAAATTTCGGATATAAAGAAAATCAAACCGAAGGCAATCCCAATATAGGCCTACCTGTCTCATTAAAATGGCGAATATTACTATGAAATGTGACATGATTCGTCAAAGATTTCTTTTTTTAATTTAAGATGTTGAAAACAAAATTTACAGCAAACTCGGTCGTTTATCTATGCATATGATTAGTAATCACTAATTACTGCACTCACTGTGTAGACCTTCTTATTGTACTATAGCTTTAATAGTCAGAGTTAGGATCCCCCCGACACATACACACCGACGGAGAGAGGGTACAATATAAAAAACACAAGGCGAGAAAGAAAGAAGAAAACAATTTACCGTGTATGAGTGCTCATCTTTTTCGTAATCAAAAGTTTTCGTAGTCGTAATCTCGCCCGATTCAGTTCCGATGTCGAAATATTCGGAAGGCGATTCGAGCCCGAAGACGACTTGGTCATCGTAGGTAGAGGAGCCGGAGACTCTGCATATGTGAACAGGAAAGTCCGTCTCCTTAAAGTAGAACGAATAATGAAGGTTAAATAGGAATTTCGATGTTTATCTATAAATTATCATTACTTACTCTTACTACCAGATGAGCATCACTGTTATCGTCATTACCCTTGCTTTTTGTCAGGCTTATATTCGAGGCAAGTCCAAGCTATTTTGTGCCGATTGTAACTAATCAATGCTGTGGATGTAGGCTATTTATTTCAAATGTTGGTAATTTGAAAGGTACTTATATAAGACTAATCATTAATGGATTCGAAGAATGTTGAGCCACGGCGTTATTTTTCAAAAAAGTGTAAATCAGCAGAAGGGTGACTTTCCCAGTGCCTTTTTGTGGAAACTGCCTTGCACTGATCGACAAGGGCTTATATATTCACTGTGCGTTATTCCCCGACTTCACAAAACTTGCCTGGGGGCGTTTCATGAAACAATTAATCGGTGGTTTTCACCGACTAATATCATGTTCACCGACAATTTAGTCAGCGCTGACTAAATTCGACCAATCACAGACCTGGATAATAGTCAGTGACAAAAGAATTGTCGATGAACATAATATTAGTCGGTGAAAACCACCGACTAATTGTTTCATGAAACGCCCCCCTGTTCTCGTTATTCCAAAGTTGTGTCTGACTAATTTTGTTTTAATGAAGTGAAAGGTAACGCAAGATGTTGAAATACAACCACATACCTCTTCGATTTCCACTTGGTCCGGGCAGTCTTTGGTAATCATCGGTGGGCTTACAACAGGATTGGACTGGTCATCGATGTCGACAGTGATGATCACCACAGTGGTGTTACTTAGAGGTTCGATGGCCCCATCGATCACCATGACGACAACTTCGAAGGTGCCGACTTTGATTAGGTTGAGGTTTGCTTCTGTTGTTGTCACGATGCCACTCGAGCTCACTTCGAAGTAATCTGAAAAGAGAAAAGGGGATAAAGTAAATGAATCCAGTGGGATCAAGGGGGGGGGGGGTCAAAAGTCTCAGACTGGCAAAAGAGAGGGGGGGGGGGTAGCAGGACGGTTCTAACATATTCTATTTTACTCCAATAGTATGTGACTAGCAAAACAAATTAAAAGAACAACAAACACACAACAAATACAAAGGTTAATCGCATTTCAGGAGTACACAATTAATGACACAGGGGTCATATTAATAAGGGAATATGAACAATCTCCCCCAATAAAAAAACGGACGCACATAAACAAACAACGAACAAATAAGTATACTAAACCAACAAACAAACAATAGCACATTCTCTTGGCTCGATTAAGTGTACATTTGCCCGCGACTATAACGGGCGGAACGTGCCATAAACATAACAACTATACATCCATCGAATGGCTGTATAGTTTTAACCAATCAGAACGCAGGAAACTATACGACTATTAACCGCTCACGAGTACTTTGATGGATGCGCAGCCGTATAGTTGTATAGTCGTATAGTTTCCTGTGTCCTGATTGGTTAAAACTTTACAGCCATTCGGTGGATGTTCATGACATGTTCCGCCCGTTAGGCGCGTCAACGTACCAGTACTGCTTCCAGAACCGTCTGTCTCGCTGACTTTAGAGAATCTTAATTCCCCATTGGCAAAACTGGGCGTGTCGACATCTGTGACCTCCGGACCGAGGTCAATGACCGTGGTCATGGTATCCATGGTGATGGTAGTGGCAGTGTAGTTGGTCTTCCCGAATTCTGGTGCTGTATTTTCCCCCGTGACAACTATGGTCACCTGTGGCAGAATATTACCGACACATGATTATTGTTGTATACCCCTTTAGAAAATATGGTTACTTAAGGGCTCCTATTTAAAAAATGAAATTGATATACATCGTGTAAAAAGGATGAGGACAGAAATGGCATCTTCATCCTTCATCTCTTATTGATCTTATCAGAATAAATGTGACTTTAATCTCTCTCGCTATTTTGTGTCACGTGTTGATTTAAGTAAGTTGATGTTAAATTCCCATGAAAGCTTTGTTAATAAGGTTCCAACAGTGAACCATACGGGGTTCTAAATACGGGAAAAAGTTAAGAGCCGATAAAAATAAAATTTTCCTAAGAGATCTAAATGCTGTAAGAGGTTAAGAATCCATCAAGAGTTCTAACGTGGGATTTTTCTATGAAACATGTTGGAAATTTGACATTAGACACTCAAAACCTCTTTGATGAATATCCTAAAAGTGTGATTATGAAACGCTTGTTAGGCCTGTTATTTAATTTGTTGAGGAACAAGGTATTTTTTTGTACCCCTCCCCCCTCTCTCCCTAAAAGTAAGTCACAGAGCATTGAACCCCTCAAGATATTGTGTCATACTTCAGGGGCGGATCTAGCTTTTTGCTAAGGGGGGGGGTTGACCAAAATAATGACGATGCGGAGCATCGTCCACGAGCCGCGAAGCGGCGAGCCGATTTTTTTGGGGGTGTTTATTTGAACCCCGTAAGTGATGTTTTCCTGGCATCTATTAACACAATGGAGACCATAAAAAGCAGTGCATGATAACGTCTTTTTAAATCAAGTAACAGTTTAATACATAGTTATATCCAGAGTTATCATGTGTTTGGTTAAGTTACCAGATGAGTTGAATATCTTCTCACAATATTTGCACTTGAAAGGGTTTCTCTCCAGCGTGCGTTCTTTTTTCTTTCTTTTTTTTCTTTTTTTTTTTCTTTTTTTTTCCCTTTTTTTTTTTTTTTTTTTTTTTTGGCCGCCCAAGGGGGGGGGTTGCAACCCCCCCAACCCCCCCCTGGATCCGCCACTGTACTTAATCAACAAAAGAAATAAGGGGTCGCGGTAAAGTATTTAACAATTCTTAAATCAACAGATGGGGAAGCAATAAGTTCCGGGGGGGGGGGGGTTGGAAGGAGAACAAGATAATAGGGAAGTTCCTCTTAACACTGGAAAAGGCATATAAAAACAGTTGTAACATCCATAAAAACAATAGTAGATCCCCATAGCTAAGCAGTAGAAAATTTAAGAATGTAAGAGATAAGAAAATAAATCGTTGTTTAATAAAACTTTATTTTCAAAGAGAAAGTTTCTTGGCACAGTGTATGCTAAAGAAAATATCTAATCTTCCACTTTTTTTAATTCCGCGAGACCCGACAAAATGTTGTCTTGTCTTACCTCTGTCGGTTCGCTCACTTCGGGGTCAGACTGGTTATATGCTCTCACTTCTAGAATATACTCGCCCTCCATGACAATGTCCGTAGGAAAAATCTCACCAGTCTGGTCATTGATAGTGAAATTTATGGATGGCAAAGAAGGAGCACCCGGAACTACATTAGGAGGTCAAAGGTCATAGAGAAAATCATCCAACGACGATGGAAAACGCCATTAAATTCAACAACAACAACAAGATAGATACTTTTGAATGAAAAGAAAAAAAAAACGAATCTTCACAGAAAATCAATAAACTAACTGAAAGTTATTTCGTTTAATTTCGGTGTCATAAATCATAGCATCTTCTTTTGTGGTGTGTGTGTCTTAGATTCAGAAATATGATTGATTATTTTGTTGATATTAATTCAAATTTATTTTCAAAAAGATTACTTAAACGAATCTTATTTTTTTTTAGTGGATTCGAGCATTTCTTTAAGAACAATCTTCCCTAAAAGCTATTTTCATACGACTGTTGCATCTCTAAGTTTGGACCGATTCAGTCTAATTTTACGTCACTGTAAAGGGGTTGCACTGAAGGTAAACTATTAAAGAGTTATGAATCACCTGGCCGATATGTTTGACTTGATATATTAAACACAATATCATCGCTATTGCAGTTGCTTGTGACATTCAACGTCAAAACAGGCGTGCCCGGATCCAATTCGCTCTCCAAGACGATGACGTCATGATCTGCTTCATTCTCGAATGTGACGTCGCAGACGGTATCTCGGATATCCACCGTCAACGTGACGTTTGCAGAGCGACGATCTCGGTTGTCCGGATTAAAAGCGTAGAAGGAGACTGAATATGAGCCGATTGGGAGCTCTTCGTAAGCATATATTTCACAAGATCCATCTATGTTGATAAGCCAGAGAGAAAGCATAACTGAAATTATAGCGTGGAGCGATGGATTTATTTATAACTGTGGCAACACTATTAAAATTACTTGCTTGGCAGGCATATTATCAGAGGCGGCGCTCCCGGGGGGGGGGGGGGGGGGGGGGGCAGGGGGGGCACAGTGCCCTCCCACTTTTTCAAGTACCCTAAAAGTGCCCCTTTTTGAGAGGTTCCCTTTTTTTGCCTTGACAAGTGCCCCTTTTCCTTTGTAAAAAGTGCCCCTTCCCCTTTTTAACTTGGATAAGCGCACCTTATATTTTCACATGTGCCCCATTTCCCTTTTAATAAGTGCCCATTTTGCTTATGATAAGTGCCCCCATTTAAAGAAGAGCCCTTTTCCCTTCTCATAAATGCCCCTTTTTCTTTTCATCTATGAAAATAGTTCCTTTTCATTCTCATAAGTGCCCCTTTTCATCCCTTGTAAATGACCCTATTCAATTCTGAGAGATACTCGTTTCACTTTGACAAGTACCCCTTCCCCTCCTAATAAGTGCTCTTTTCATCTCTTATAAATGCCTTTTATTTTGACACGTCCCCCTTTTCCTTCCCAATAAATGCTCTAATATGTGCCTCTTTTTCCTTTTAATAAGAGCCACTTCCCCTTCTCATTACCCTTTTAACAATGATATGTGCCCAATTTCTTTTCTAATAAAGACCCTATCCCTTTTTCATAAATGCCCCTTTTCACTTCTTATAAATGCCCCCTATCAAAATCTAATGGGCGCCTCTTTTCCATCGACAAATGCCCATTTCCTTTTCATCCCTGGTGCATGCCTCTTTTTTTAGGTGTAAGAAGTGCCCCATTTTCACCTCTGATAATTAGCCTTTGTACTCTGACACGTACTCCTTTTCTTTTCTAATAACTGTCTTAACCCTTTCGATAAGTGTCCCCTTTTCCTCTCATCTTCAAACGTGCCCCTAATTTCAAGCGACTTAATGCAATTTCCCCCAAGGCTCGCTAGCTACGCTCGCTCGTAGTTATATATGTTATAATTATGTAACCTATCAAAGATCTTTTCAGTCTTCCGTTATGAGAATGTGCTTATATAACCCCATCAGGATTGGGTCATTCCTCTTTATAAGATGTATTTTTTTGCACTGCGACCTCTAAATCTTTAAAAAAAATTCTCGCTCGCTTTGCTCACTCGCAAATGAATTTGTAGACCATCACACTCAACTGCAAAGATGATACGCAAAATCTTATATGATGTATAAATAAAAACAAATATTGAAATCATCCCCGATAATGTAATCACAATATAGGTGTATATACCAATGTCTAAAAAATTGTATATTTTCCCTTTGAGATTTCCCTTTAAAGGTGCCCTTTTTTCTCCAGAAAGTGCCCTTTTTTGTTGGTGCCCCCCCCCCCACTTTGGAAGTCGCTCCGCCGCCTCTGCATATTATGATAACCTCCGATACTGCATCATGTTTTCATCTCATTTGAAAACATCCATGTACCACTCAAGCTTTGCTTTTTTTAAATGTACGTACTTCTATGGTGATACTCATCAACGCCTGTTCAGCATCTAGATGAGGGTAAAGCATAGAGTTGTTGTATATACAGCTCTACACGTATACATAACGAGTAAAAGATAAAACTGTGTTGAAATCATACTTGAAACCATGATTGTTGAAGTGTGTTCGAATTTTCCAAGAACTAAGACTAAGAAAATATTATTTAATTTAATCATGGCATGGCACTACTAAGAAGGTCTTAGGTCTTAGTAGGTCCATGGTGAACAAGTGTAATTGCGTCGCACTAGTAAAATCTATATCCTCATCTTTATTATCACCATATTTAAGAAATCAAGAAAATATGGTAGTCGTTGTCTCATGCTCTCCCAGGGGGACCATCAGCTGTTGTTCTTCCACCAGTCGTCAGGAGTTTCGGCCTGTTATGAAAAATACTCTCTCTTTCATCACCCCCCCCCCCTCCCCCCCCCCCCTGGTGCCAAATAATACGGAACAAAATGTTGTTTAAATGTTTGTCGCTTTCTGCATTTGGACATACTTAGTCTAAACTCACGCAGAACCTGTCTCTGTTGCCACAGAAGGAGCTCTAGAAGTCTGCATTGTTCTTCTAAAACCATGGGCCTATACGTGCACAAACCCACCATCACAAAGCGAATTAAATGGACATATCGTCGGAGTCACACAATGTATAAAATACATTAAAAACATAATACGGGGGGGGGACTTTCCATAATTTTAATTTCCACAAATCCAATATATAAATCACCTTGACCAGTAAGAACGACGAAGGAATCTTCTCCGCTTTTCTTTTCGCACTGAATTATGTTCCATGGAGCAAGATCGTCATCAGTCGCTTTCACACTTGAAAGAAGAACCTGATGGAGAGTAGAATAGATTGATATAACAACAACACTATCAGCGTGTCCACACACACAAAATTATCCCAAAACTCTAATCACCGTATAGCGAACAGGGCGTCAACACACACAAGGTATGAAACATCGTATAAGAAATGTATAAAGAAACTGATTTTGACGAGATCGGTTGACATGACAGCTGGCCAATCATGAGTGTGCGGTCACGTTAAGCCCCGCCCAGTTATACCGTTCTAGTTCGACTATGCGTCCACGCACAAAACATTGCGTGATTCTTTATCGAGTTCGAGTATGAAACGATGCCCAGGCCCGCGTTTCGTTATACGACGTTTCTTTATACGACGTATCGTTAGTATACGCACACACAATTTCTTCGTATGGCTATCCCAAAACGGTATAGGCCTAGTTATACCGTTTCGGGATAGCTGTTCAATGATTTTTGTTTGTGTGTGGACACGGGGTGAATCGCATAGCTACATTAATCACTGAAGAAGATGAATAATGATAATAATTGATAGCGCTTATAGAGCGCATTAATAATTTGTAGAATTGGTTAACAATGACAAAACCTCGCCTGAAACGAATAAAGAACAAAGAGAGGAATAAAAGGAATGATAACAAAATAATAATCAAACAAAGCGAAGTGAAAAATGGAAAGCGATACAAGATGGAAAAGTTGGAAGAGAAAAAAAGTAGTGTAGTGAAAGAAGAAGAAGAGAATGGGGAGCGACAGAAGGTGAAACAAGTAAAAAAAAAAAAAAAAAAGAAGAAGAAAAAGAAGAAGAAGGAAAAGGGGAAGAAGAAGAAGAAGATTTCCCTTTCCCGGCATAGATGGTATATAAATCATATCAATTAAGAGAGGAGAGAGAAAGAGAGAGAAAGAGGAGAAGAAAAAATAAAACCGTCAAGTCATTGACAAAAACAGTCAAATGTCACTAATTGCCATCAAAATTATGACGAATAAAGAAGGTCACTATACTCACAGGTGGATCAGCGAGGTCGTCCTTTTGTAGACGCACTGGGGGCGATGTCCCCACGAACACGGGTTCGTTGTCATTGACATCCAGTACGATCACGGTGATTGTGGTGTTACTTGAGAGAGGCGGCTCCCCACTGTCCTCGGCCTGAGAATTTTTTTTAAAGGGAAGGGGTAAAAATCAATAATTTTCTATTTTCTCCAAAGAAAGAAATAGTATAAAAGACGCTTGGTCATAATATGTTATCACCTGACGAGGTGTTGCAGCGGCGCACGAAACGTCGTGAACTCTGAGATCCCTTGTGGCCATACATTGAGAGACAAACACATATCACTAGCGATATATAATTTTCGATACTATATTCGCACTGAGTAATATATTTAGCATTTAAGAAATATGATTTTACATAACACGATAGCAACGACTTTGTCAAATTCAGTAGCCTTGACCATCGCCCAAGTGAAATGTGCAATCATTAAAAAGACGTATAACGTATTATCCAAACATGATTACTATATGAGATATTGGAAGGTAGTGAAATTTCCTTCTAGTTGATATTTTCGAAAGATTTTTCGAAAGTTTTTCGTGATCGTTTTACAAGCATCCTCGGAGCATTATTGCACAAAATGTTTTACACAACCGCAGTATGGACTAGATCTTTTGCTTCACCAACGTCAAAAGCAATGGAAAGTTATTGATATTTTCAGCATAAAGCAAATGTCACACGGTGTTCATAAATTACGTCATAGAATTGCTAATGATTGTGTTCGATTGATTACATCTTCAAAAAATCATAACTTTCTCATTTTTAATCGGTTTTTCGTCAAAATTCCACCTACATGACTCATTTTCCATTTGTTTAAACTTCCCCTTTTTCAAGTTTGTATACCCCTCCCCCGGAAGCAGTTACTTGTTACCACATGGTCAGTAGACCATTACTATTAAGACCCAATACCCAAGACAGATACATTTGTATTAGTAATTGCCTATACCCTAACGGTGACCATATGGTGGGAATACTCCCTAGGGAGTGGAAATGGTGCAAATTGTGCGTGAATGATCCGATCACTGGGGTAATATATAATATCCGTAAAGCTCTTAGAGACGGTTTTCTGTATTAAGCGCGAAATAAATCCAAATAATGATTATATTGAAAATAATATCACTAGTGATATTCGTTTCTCTCGCAATGTATGAGTATATTATTATTATTACAAGCGTTTATATTTTCCCAGTTGTGTGAATACACCGTTTACAACAATGCTGTGTCAGGAAAGTATATGCATGTGTTGTCGGTATTCGGTATTCTGTATTAAGCACGATATAAATCCAAATAATGATTATATTATTATTACAAGCGTTTATATCTCCTAATTGTGTGCATGCACCGTTTACAACAATGATTCGTCAGGAAAGTATATGCATGTGTTGTCGAACACAGAATTCATTTTCGCGAAGAGCAATTTTTTATTTCCTATATAAGAAAGAACCTACGATGACAGTGATGATGTAATTGTCTTCTGTTTCTCGGTCCAACGACCCATTCGTTCTGATATCTCCGGTTAATGGGTCAACGCTGAACGGAAAGGTATCTATGGGAGAACAAAAAATCAACCGTATAGGACTTCATTTGATTTTGTATTCAATAATGTACAAATAATACAGTTTGCGAGTGCATTACTGAATATGCACTGCACGCAGGTTAAGTCGCAGTAGGATATTGAACGAGACTTGTCGAGTTCATTGTCCGTCTCATTGTGACTTAATCAAGTGCAGTGCATATCACTAATACACGAGCTAAAGCATATATTATTTATTTTATAAGATGGGTCTACAGTACGAGACAAAGTCGAGCAATTAACAGTTGTTATCACCGAAATGAGTGCATGTGGTAAAAAAGTAATGCACGCACATGTGATCTATTTCGACGCTTCTCATTGGCTACATTCTTGGACCCGTTTTATGATTTATCATACTATCTTGATTTTTGTATTATGCTATCTTCTAGGGAGATAAGTGAACAGCAAAAAATAAAATAAAAAAGAAATTGGGTACATTTCAAGAAGAAACATGTGCATATGACATATAAAAAAAAAAATTCACGCGAGAGACAATTATACACAGTGTGTGTAAAGGTTTTAGGATTTTAAGTTCCGACCATTGTACACAAAAATATCTTAATCCCTCTTTGCCTCTCTGTCTGTCTCTCTCATGCCTCTTCTTCCCCCATCTCTTCTCCTTTCCGTCCTATCTTCCGACCACTTATCATTTTCATAAACACATGCCAATATTACCACATCTTCTAGGAGGCATGATAAGAATAGAGGAAAAGTACTATGAATTTATGTGAGATTTAAAACTATGGGTTTGAGTTACACTTATACTTAAGGTAATCATTCTCCGCACTGTATTATAATGACATTCATTGTTTGTTTTGGTAGATTGTTTTGCACTCCAGTAATTTTGGCTGCGATGAAATCATAATGAAATCGTAAATTTGTTTATTTGAAAAAAACCTACCGCTGGATGGGTCTAACGAGTACGTGACTGTGTCTTTCCCGTCACCGTCGTCGTCCACGGCTACTACTGTACAGATCCATTCATTGACACCTACGTCTTCGAGTACTTCGATATTCGAACAAAATGAGATGAACACGGGAGCGTTGTCATTGACATCGGTGATTGTTACTGTGACCTTTTGAACGGAGAGGAGAATAGGAGATAGAACATTTTCGATATAGTGTTAAAAAAGCTGAACCGGATCACTTGCCGGACCAAACATATTTTATGAGAAAACATATGAAAGGAAATATGGAGTCTTCCTGAAATTACCATTAGGTTTAGGTTTTGGTTTCGTCAGGGGTGAGGGGGGGGGGGGATGCTTGTAAACGTCTAGATTCATATACTTTTTTTTGGGGGGGGGGGGGGATGGGGAGGGGGTAGTATCAATGGGTGAATTTGTGTGTGGATACCTAATGGGGATGGCAGCGATGAACCCCCCCCCCCCCACCAAAAAACAAAAAAGAATAAATAAATAAATAAACATGAATAAATAAATTAAATTAATTAATAAAATTTATAAAAAAAATGATATAATACAATTGTATTTAAACATCTTACCGTTGTAAAGGTTGAAAACTTTGAATCAGAAGCACTGATCACGATTGTATATTCTTTCACGTCTTCATAATCGAATGGTCCATTTGCGTACAACATTCCCTGTGAATGAATTTTAAAAATAATGATACATAAACATTCTGATTTGAAGAAAAAAATGAAGATTTCCCCCAACATTTTCATCAATATGCTTATTATTTATAAGAATTTATAAGAAGAGGTCAATCCTGCTGTCAAGAAGATTGAAAAGGAGATAAAAAGAAGAAGATCTGATAGAGAATGAGAAAGATATGAAGTGTTAAATTTGTGATCCTTAAATACACATGGGTAACTATACTATTTCCCTTGGGGACAACGCTCCATTCTTTCTGTAGTAAAATACTTAGACAAATCATTTTCTCCAAAAATACTTTGTTGTTCTATGCACTAGATGTACTATATTTATTATTTGTGATCCATACAACACACCTTGGTAACTCTACTAATTCCCATGGAGACAACGCTCCATTCTTTCTGTAGTAAACTACTTAGAAAATCATTTTGTCCAAAAAATACTTTGTTGTACTATGCACTAGATGTATTATAATGATTATATAGCCCCCCCCCCTCACAATACGCAGAGACATATTCCTTCATCAATTGAGCTGAACTTAATTTTCAAAGGATTGGTGTATCAGCTCAAACTTGGTACAAGAGGATTTAGACATCCCATTATTAAAAACACTGGTGCTCGCAGTCGGTCATCCAACGCAGAACAATTATGAAAAGGGTATTATTAAACAGAAAATAACTTGTTCATTACCACGAAATAAATTTGAAGTCACATTGATTATTACATTTTAAATATATATAAGCTACCAAAGTTGGGTATACTTTCTTGTATTGATGTAATCGTAAATTCTGTATGACTGTATATATTACGTTGTATATTTCATGTCAGATATTGTAAAAAGTATGAAGGGTACAATTAAAAAAAAAAGTTACCGTCTCATTGTCGACGGAGAAGAGGCCGTCATCGGGAGACTCTAGCACGTAGACGATCTCGGCATTGACGCCCTCATCGATGTCAGTGGCCTCAATAACCTACATCAAAGATGGAAATGAAAAGATAATACAAATTAAAAACAAAATGAAGATAATGAAAGCAATTATCATAATAAGAATAAAAGTAATATTAAAAGTAATAGTAATGGTAACATTAATGATTATAACCGTTACTTACAAAGTGCTTTACCATTGACTGACCAAAGCGCTATTATTATTATCCTAATTTCTCCGGTCACTCAATTAAACTACTCTACACCACATTAAAGTGCACATTTGCAGATTTATTGTAAAAATGTAAATACACTTCTCTGAAATGCATTTCTTCTGGAGTTTTAGATAACTAATAGTAACGATAATTTATACACAATTTATTTACATAGAAAGAGTTCATACCTGTCAGAAATGTTATTGCCCTTTACATTACAAATGACAAAATTCTGATTACTTAATTATCCACCTCCAATCCGCTGTGTATTTAAAAAATGATCATCGAGAATATTTTCTAAATTGGTGGATTTGACGGTTCTATTTCACACGACGATTTGAAAACTGAAAACAACCGAGTCATTCCATCTATCCCTGAATTTATTTAACTTCTTTAATCTATGATTATTTCCAACTGTTTGAACGATAAATGATTTGATTCGATTAGAATTTTAAACACGCCTGAAAACCCTCATAACAATTATAAGAAATAAAAGGGGTGATTTACTTGTAACATTTCTGTATCAGTTGTGTTTTCAGACACAGACATCTCTTGAGATCCTCCTGTGAATATGGGGGCGTTGTCATTGATGTCAATCAGAGTAATAGTCACTAGGCAAACGTCTTCCTATAATGAGAAGGGGATTTTAAAAAAAGAGGATGAGAGAGAGTGAGAGCGGTGTGGAGGAAACAGAGAGAAAAAGAGAGAGGAGAGAGAGAGAGAGAGAGAGAGAGAAAGAGGAGAGAGAGAGAGAGATAGAGAGAGAGAAAGAGAGGGAGAGAAAGAGAAAATGCAGGGGTGGAGAGAAAGAGGAAAAGCAATCACTGATTAAGATACACTAGAATGACGGTATAATCAATTGCTTTGGAAATAGTTTTTCTAACCTTCTTAAAATCCTCCCCCCCCCCCCCACATTCTACGTTTTAGAATACCAAGAATCGATATATCATAAACGAAACGATAAGAATGCTACCAACTCATGAATCGGCACGTAAATTGCATGTTGAATTAAAGATGAGCTCGAAGTACAGTGGTATTCAGCCTAAAACATGTTGAAACCATCAGTGAAATTCTTTTTTAACATCCTTACATCCTCTGTACATAGGGGTATACAACTATAAGTAGAGTCAATTATAACTGTTATCATTTAACAATTCTAAATAGCATTGATGCTAATTTTTAAAAATTAATTCTAAAGAGATGTAGAAATAAACCTTGAACTTGATCTATACCAGGTCCGATCAATGCAATCTTTCCCCTGTAAAGCGACTATAAAAATATAGTCTGGTATGTAAAGAAGCGTAGATTATTGGCGAGGTTACAGGTTAAGAAAATATACATGGTTTTTCCCCCAAGCTGATTTAATATGGGGTTGCAGCGATTAATTTGCAATCATGTTTTCTGTCCGTAACATCGCAAGATCCACAATCATAATACAAAAAATAGTTGATTATAAATCTATAGCTTACATTGGTTCCATCCGTGACAACCACGGTAATGTTATAGGCGGTAGTCCCTTCATCACGATCCAGGCGCCCATTCGTCGAAATTTCCCCACTGAGAAGGATAGAAAAATGAGGTAAAAAAATTCTCAAAAAACAGAAGTATTGTTTGATAATGAAAAAAATTGAATACAGTGAAATTTCCCCTCTGAGAAGGATAGAAAAATGAGGAAAAAAAATTCTCAAAAAACAGAAGTATTGTTTGATAATGAAAACAAATTGAATACAGTGATATAATTGTAGGCAAGCAATGTGATTATATATATTCAAAATATGTAGTTTTTTAAAAATCTATTCAATAATTTAGCTTCTTATGTTTTATATACGCAAACAAGAAAAGGTAATTTTACAAACATATTCGACATTTATTTAAAGGAAATATTATGGAGGGCAAATGTTGAAAAGCATCATCTCTGGAAAGAAATGTTGACTATGTTAAACAAAAAAGTATAATTCTTTTTGTGATGTAAGTATAATTCATGTGTTTCTCTTTGTAATCGAGATAATTTTGTGTCTCTGGTGTAAGTATTATTATTCAATTAATAAATGATGGGGGAAAAAAATATAAAAAATGACACGTCGTTATTTGTTTTCTCAACTGACTTAATATTAGACAAATTTGTCCGCTTTATGAAATGATATTATAAGCATCATAAGTATTATTATTAATTTTATTATCAGTTTGTCCACAACCTAATGTTACGTTGGTAAATAAAGAGGAACTGGACTCTGATTCTGAAATCGAGGGTCACCAGTTCTTGTAATCATTTTAACACGTCATCTTCGAAATCGTATGAATAAAAATCGTGTAAAAACGCCGTTCTCCTTTACTTTATTATCACTATCATCATTATTATTGTGTATATTTTATCATTATTGTCATTATTATTATTATTTGTATTGTTATCATTATTATTGATATTAATACAAAAATTATTATTATTAATAATATTATTATAATCTTATTTGTTATAATTATTATTATCATTACAATTATCATTTTCATTATTATCATTATCATTCTTCTTCTTTTTCTTTTTTTTTTCCTTATCATAATCATCATCATTATTATCATTGTTATTACTGATATTATTAACATTATTATTATCATTATTATCGTCATTATTGTTATCATTATTATCATTATTACTTTTATTGTAATTATTATTATAATTGCTGTTATCATTATTATCAATAATACTGTTATGATTTTACCATTATCATTATTGCTATCGCTTTCACTATATCATAATAATTATCAATAATACTGTTATGATTTTACCACTATCATTATGGCTTTTGCTTTTACTATTATACCTATTATTATGATAATGTGAGCTTGGAACCAATGGCGCATAGGACGAATCAGTCGTGTGTAAGACCTTTCCATCTAGACGAATCTTGGCTCGTATGTTTATAAAGTGCATTGCAAAATGAAAACTTACGTTTCTGGATCTATTTCGAAAGGAACAGGAGTCTCCCTGATAGAGTACCGAAGAATAGCATCAACATCCAAATCGTTGGCCTGTACAGAGCAGATGAAATAAAGAAAGTGACAGATCTTTATTACTAATTGCAGGGTCCCCCGTGTGTAATACTTTACAATCAATGACGTCACCTCACACTATACCAACCGCCATTCATACTCCAGCAGCCAAGCGATCTTCGTTGTGATTTTATATCTTAATTAGTACAACTTATGACAATTTTTTATCTTTTTGCTTTTTTTAGCTTTTTTTTAACAGTGAAAATTGTCATTGTTCTTGTTCCTAGATTTTCATTTCATTTTTTCATTTCATTTATTTTCATATTTCTCATGTTATATATATATTTAAAAAAAAAGTAAAAGTTTTTTTTGGGGGTGATAAAATAACAATCATTAATACATAATAAATACCATAAAGATAAGTGGTCAATATAGAGTACCGAATTAACTGAGAGAAATATGATGGGACCTACATGAAAGCAAGCATGTAAAGCTGTCGGCCCCAGTAGCCATACCTTAGCCCTAAAATCTATAGACTTCCTGGGGAAAAATTATCTCCGATATAGTAGGACAATTACCTTTCAAAAGAGCATCCATGCCGGACAATGTATACCCTCAACAACCCCTTTGGGCGGATCATTATCTATACTGTTACTAACCTTTACAGTTTTGGATAGTTTTAATGGACCTGTGGACCAGGTTTGACTGTCTGGAAGATGAACAGCACCGCAGGACGATAGCGCAATAACTCAATCACTTAAGACAGCAGGAGATAAGTCGTTCTTTAAAGCGGGACTGCACTACTTGTAGTTACTTGCGCCCTCTGTAAAGAAAACAATACCTAAGCGATGCCCGTTGGTCCCCCATGCTCCCCTTTTTCTAATGTTAACTGAGAGCTGATTTGATGAGATACATGTAAAACCCGTCAGTGACCACATTGGGTGGTAAAATCCCTTCTGGCCACATTAGTACAGACGGGCTTTAAACCGAAGGGTATAATCATGGAAATTTAACTAAAATACAGTATTCCTAATAATGAACTTCGACCTTTCCAAAACGACAAAGTTCACATGAATTCAGGGGCACAGTATACCGGAATCATTGAAATGAATACCTGAAAAGTGTAAACCGAGGAATCCGTTGGTACTTCCTCCTCGATGTCGACTTCAACCACACCTTCGGCGAACGTCGGATCGTGCTCGTTGACATCGGTCACGTCAATGATCACGGACGTTATACTGGACCTAGATGATCATTTTGATTTAAAAAAAATAAAAGAGAGTTAACCGGTCCATGTTCGGGAGAAGAGGACCGGCGGACCGCTTATATTATTTTACGTTGTTCATGGGAGGTCTCCTCTAAACAAGCCTTTGAGAAAAAATCTTGGCCAAACTTAGAACAATTATTTATCAAAACATGTTGCTGTATGATGGACAAATGTATATTATATACAAAGTTGACCAGAGCGTGCTGACTGATAGTTGTATATATATTGAAGACGTTTCGAGTCGAACAACCAGAAGTAAAATGTTGGTAAGAATTCCACGATGTAGGAAAACATTTTTAAACAAAAATCTTTTACTGTTCCTGGCCATTCAAATTTAAAAAGACTTCTTGAAAACCTTCAATTTCTAGATGACATTAATATTTTCAAAACAGAAATCGAAAAATGGATGAGAGGATACCAAGGCTTAATCAACATAATAATGGTCCAAGAATAGGGGATTGAAGAGTACTATATGACGATATGCTTTTGTAAATTAATATTCATATTTATATATGTTTTTGTTATACTTTGTATACTTGTATTATTATTGCTTTTCCATAGTTTTGTAACATTTTAATTTAATGTTTATTTGTACATATTTGTCAATTTATATAACTTTCTCCATATTTCCCTTCCCCCCCGAACACCTTTATCTCCCTCTTTTTCCCTTCTCGTCCGCTCATCGTTCTTCTGTATCTTTCACTTGTATTCCAACTCCTTCTCTTGTCTCTCTCTTCATTTACGTTCCTTTCTTGTAATGTTCTTGGTTGCTCCCCCCCCCCAATTTAACCCATCTGTTTTAATTGAAATATATGCATATCTATGTTTCATTGTATTGATATGCTTTTGTAAAATATTTGTGTTCATGTAGAGGGCCCAATTGAAAACCAGGTAATCTGAATTGGCCACGCGTTTAATTTACATTAAATAAAGACAATTTTATCTATATTGGCACTTTCAACCCATGTGATGTAAATGGGTACCCAGTGGAAAGAAATTCCCCGACCGCCGGAGGTAAATATCAGGGTAGCTCGGCTAATGCCAGGGTAATACATACAGCGCTATATAAATGTTATCATTTTTATTAATATGTCAATTAATGTTGTCCCAGTTTTTGGAAGGGGGGTATTCATCATGTGTGAACGACGTCATCACGCAGTACCTGTAGTAGGTCCCTCTTGCATCCACCGCTTCGACGACGAGCGTGTACTGTTGAACCTTCTCCGCATCTAAGCCGTCCTCTACGGAAACGACACCGCTCTCGGCATCGACGCTGAAGACATCCTCTCCGCCGTCCGACGCCATTTGGAGACGATAGACGATGCCATCTGAGGTCATGTTCGAATTCAACGCTTCCACCTTAATTCGAGAAAAGAGAATTATAAAATAGTGATAAGAACGATTGCTGTAAAACTAGACTAATTTAATTAATGTAAGATAGCTTTGTACGGGAAGGGTAATATTTTTGTTATATTAATTAATAATATTTAGGCTATTATTGTAAGAGGCTAATATTTCTATTTTGTTCATTAGACTTGTTGCTTGCCGATCAAATAGGAGAATATTTTATTAAAGAATAAACCTAAACACGATGGTCTGTATTCTACTAATCCAGATCGACTCTGTGTCTAAGAACACATTTCACAAAGGAAAAACTTAATGACCTCAGTTTAACGTCATTTGTTAAATTCGATTTTGAGTTAAATTCCAGCGTCGGCCGTCGAGTATAAATTTTACTAGAATACAGGTCATCATGATTTACATTTCTGCAAAAACTCACAAGTCAACTTTTATTCTCTGTTAAGGAATACAAATCGATTAGAATGCAATGGGAAAAATAACAATATAGTACCTGAATAATGCTCGTACCCACGGTTGCATTTTCTGGTACGTTTCCATAGTAATAACTTTGAGTAAAGTTAGGCGCCAAGCCGTCAGGCATAAGCCGCACGGTTACGTTTGTAATAGTACTATTACACTCCATATCTGCTGTGTCATCGCTCAGAAATATCTGGGAAACAAATTTAAAAAATATCATAAGAAGTAGGGTTAAAGGATGAGTGCTCTCATAAACTAATCTTATAAATTGTTTTGATACGATGTAGGCCTATAAAGCAAGGATAAACAAAACGACTTTTTGCATTACTGTGTGTTTATATTGTTCATATTGTTCATATTGTTCAAATAGCTAGTGTGTGTGCGCGAGCGCGCGCGCGCGCGCTTGTGTGTGCGTGTGTGTGTGTGTGTCCGTGTGTGCGTGTGTGCGTGTGTGAGATGGATGTTGACGTGTGTGAGCGGTGTGCGTTTGTGTTCTGGTGTTACGTTATTTTTGTCTAGTTTTGTATTTGTTCTTTTCATGTACGAAAAAGGAACGAAACAATTTCAATTTCAGCTGTGTGTCTTTTTTTACATAATTACAAGGTGTAAGAGTTTAATACGATAAGCGGGTAAGAGGAGTAGGTTCTTTCTTTTCCTACTTGATATCCGAATTTCCATTAACTCGAGCTCAGTGAAAGGACTAATTTTACAAATAGAACGTGGTCTTTTAAGTAGATATGTATGATATTTTCTTATGTTTTAAGATTTCCAATTCAATCCAATCCGGGAATCTGAAGAGCGCTAATAATTATGTAGTTGCCTAATCAAAGGCGCTGAGGAGTCTGAAAAACTACTTATTATGCCGTTTATGATTCACCTAGGAAACACGGATAGAGTGAAAAGATTGTGAATGGTTTATGTTCAATAAAATGATTCACTGCTAACTCGATCGCAAATACTTTCGAAAAATCAACGAACGGCAGTTTCAATAGCATTGGGCATGCAAGCATGAGAATGGGGTATTATACGTAATGTAATCCAACCATGAATTCTATCGGATCTACATGTACAATAGGGTATTGAAATTTTCCCCTGAGTTGATTTTTCAAAAAAAGTTGCGATCTTGTTTATACTGACAGAATTGAAAGAGCATCGATAAATAATATTAAAAGCCAAACAAATCTCCTACCTGTATTTGGGTATCGCTCTCGATTGATGCCGGATCCAAGAACTTGATTAAAAAGGATCGAGTCCGAGTTCCTTCTGGTTTCGTCATCTCTACCAGCTCGATTATATCATTAGGTTCAATATAACTCGGCCCATTGAATACCTATAAAAGAAAAGGAACACCATGAGTTTAATATTCAATCAAATATGTACATTTTACAATACATCAAGGCACGGACCCGTGTAGTGTTTCCTGTGCATCCATTCAATTGTATTAATTATACTCTAGGAACTTTAAAGAAGAAAAAAAAAAGGGGGGAGGAGGGAAACGTGAATGTATTATAATAAATCATTTTCAATGGTGGTAATAGAGTTTGTTGTATTTTTTACTAGGGTTGCCGACTTATCTTCACCTTATCTTACTTACTTATTATCAATTCATTTATTAAATTACTTTCCTCTCCATATTGATAGAATAAATCGATTCACAACTTTTTATCGGCAATATGATTCTTTCGACGCCCCCTCATTTAAATCATGAGGCCTTATTGATTGTACAACACTAGGCATTTGATTTAAAACACAATATTAAAACAGTTAATAGCCTTGTAACATAAAAGTCAATGAGAAAAATCTAGTATACATCCATTTTTATTTAACTGATTTTATTATGGAATAAATCTTTCTGTACAATGAAATTGATTGTAAATTCACGATTAACTGAGGAGAAATATAGGCGGGCGATTAAGTCAACTGTAACTATTTCTGTTACAGGGGTAAATTCATAATCAGTAGGCCTAAACGTAAATTCAGATCTCTTTTTTGGGGGGGAGGGGGGGGGGGGAATGGGGGGGGGGGGAGGGGTAACACTTTTTACATTTTCTACAATTATGGATTACAATTCTTTATGGATCTGATATGAAAGGATTTACGTATTACCGAATCCTCGTCGGTCATGCCCATGATCAACCTTTCGCTGCCGCCATCGGTGATAACAAAGGGGTCATTCTCGGTCAGTTGTCCAGAGTAGCTCTGCGAGATGAAACTTGGACATTCTTCGACGTTCATGACGGCCACTGTCAAGTTCGTAGTGCCAACCTTGTTGAAATCGTTCTCTTGTACCGCCTATAATCAGAGAAGAAAATAACAGATTGTGATTATGATGACGATGACGATGATGGTGATGATGATGATCATTATGATGATGGTGATGATGATAACGATGACATCATAACATTCAATGTCTGGGCCGTAGTGCCAACCACCTCGCAATTGTCCTGTTGCGTATCAGGACAACTACCCCCTGGGCAATCACCCCCGTAAAAAAAACTATCCTCAAGGACAATTACCCCCGGAAAAATTACCCCCGTGGACAATTATCCCCCAAGGACAATAACCCCCGGAAAATAACCCTCCAGAGAATTACCCCCGAGGACAATTACCCCCGTAAAATTCCCCGCCCCCCCCCCCCAGGGCAATTATTCCCACCCCTAAAAATACCCTCTAGGACAATTACCTCCCCCCTGCCCTAACGACGACCAAGGGCAACAACCCCTGAGAACAATTACCCCCCCCCAAAAAAAAAAAAAAGGGGGGGGGGAAGGGGGAGGGGGAGGAATACGAATTCGTAGCAATAGATGATGTTCCTTTACCTGGACGGTTATTATACAGGTGCCCAGAGATGTCTCGAAGTCCAATTCATTCCTTATGGTCACATCAGCTGTGACAGGGTCAATTTCAAGAAAGTACAAGCAACTCCACTCTCCACTTTGTCCTGAGGCAATGGATGAGTTCAAAAAGAAATGTCCGATTGATCAAGTGGATAGTTTTATCACCGCTTGTATCAACAAGTTATTCAATGACAATTTTCCCACAGTTATTTTTCAATACTTTGTCAACACTTTCACTCACCCTCCTTTGTTATTACGTTTTTTAAGTTCACTTGGTGTCATACTTACTCGAAACAAAGTGATTGAACATTCTGAACACGCAATGTTGACTCTCATCTTCTTAGTCCTGAACAAGGAGTATTTCTCGTAGTATGTTATTACGAATTGTAATAGATTTCGATGGATTTGTTTTTGACAATAGTTAAACAAAATATGTCTGTTAAAGAATTATATTTGAAAATACTTATTTTTATAAGTATCATATATGTGCCGTTTATTGACAATTGCAGCCCTGGTTACAAGTTGAATGCGTTTACTTATTGCGAAAACATTAAAACAATCTTTGAAAATATTGATACACAAATTCACATAAAGTGCTACAATTTTGTATTCATTTAATGTAGGCCCTACACAAACGAAACAACAATATTGCAAAAACTCAAATAATCTTGAAAAATGTTACGAAAATAGGATACCTTAATTTCTTCAACGCTCTCCATTATATTAAAAGGTAACGTTTGGTACGTGATTCAGTCCAAGTGTTTCTCCAGCACATGTTTTCACAAGGTGGCATAATGCTAACACAAGACTGCGTTCATAATGATTGGCGCCGTCTTATATTTAAATATTTAAAAAAAAAAGAAAAACGACAAACATTACACATTTTGCATTGAACTACTGGTGTATAGGGAGTTTTGGTCTTTTTTGTAGCATTCTTTATTGCATTCATTCAGTACAAAATAGAGAAATCAGATCCCTCAGAAATTCATAATAAAGTTTAATACGCAGTACATAAATGTCTTCAAATTATTATACTGAATGAATATTATAGATCAAAGCCTTACGCACAGACAGACAGACACACACACACGCTCACGTACTCAGACACACATACAATCTTACCCCTCCCCCTCCATTCCCAAAGGTACAAATCCCCCTCCCTTCCCGAACACATCCAAATCTACACAGTTTTTAGAAACCCAGTCTCTTCCTTTTCCTTATGATCAAATTATATTTATTTTAAATAATTATTTGAAAGACTGTCGAAGTTGTCCCATTTTCTGAAGTGAAGTGTTAAAGTACCTCTCTCGACTGCCCGCTAATTCCTTTTCTTCTTGTCTATTTTCTATGATTCTTTCTTCTTTATTTCTTGAGGAATTGGAGGTCTAGTTTTAGTTGAACTATACTTAAAAATCATATGTTTTGTTAAAAGAATAATGTGATTTAACAGTTGTTCTTCTCCCGCATTGGATCCCTTTATCCCGATATGAATTTCTTGCCAGTGTAGATTTTTTTAACGCTGATAAAGCAAAAAGGTCACCACAGTCCTTCCAAATATTTGCTTCCTTCTCACAGGTAAAAAACAGATGTTCATAAGTCTCTTCGTATGTATTGCAAAAGGAGCAAAGATTGCTCACTGCATGTTTGAAAGTGTATAGAAGCCTTATTTGTACAAATTAAATTGTATAACATTTTATATCGAAATTCCCTCATCTTTCTGTCCAGATTGGATTTTCGGGGTCATTTTCGACCATATTATTATGTACGTTCTAAGGTGCATGTAGCATAAGATTTTTCCGTTCTCATCTTTAACAATGCACTATAAAATGATGATGATTGATAGTTGAGAGCGAGTTTGCTTTTACTGGTTCGTTATAGCGCAGGTAATAAAGCAATCACAGTGACCGCGTCGTGTGCAACGGACACAAATGTACCAACATCACTAGATAATGAAAGTTTATAGTAAAATGTTGTTCAATTTTCAAAGTTGTCAAAGTTCAATTATGTTGATGGCTCGGGATATACTCACCAATAAAGCTGTACCGAAGAGGGGCGTTAAGCGAGTCTCCATCCGAGGCAGAAAGACCCGTGTAAACGAAAGTCGAGTCTCTCTCAGGAATTGTGACGTCATAATTGTCCTGACTGAATACCGGTGGCTTGTCGTCTGTATCGATGACCTGAACAATGACGGTAACGTTTCCTTCAAGCGGGTTAGATCCGCTTGTGCAGCCGTCCTGGGGAAATACACAATCATGTGTGATTAAAAGAAAATATCAAAGAGTAGCAGTGAATTCAGACAAACTACAGCTTTTCGTCTTGAACTCATCAGAGAGACAACGATAACAGAATACAGCTGCTGCATGCAATATATTACTGCCAGTGGATACTGGTGTAGTGTTAATGGTGTGTGTATGGTTAGGTCATTCGGTGATTTTACGCTCGGTGTTGGTGTTTATGTTAGTGTTTATTTTCATGCAAAAGTATGATCTAATACCAAAAATGAAATGAACACCACCAAAAACATTGGTGTTAGGTGTTAACTTGTGTTTTATAGACGGACTTCATGCAGTTGCCCGTTGGTGTTTCATTTTTGTCGCATGCTGTCTGCTAAACAGAGCTCGGCAATCGGTGTTTAATCGACATGTGCACGTTCGCATCGACTTACACTCTACCCCTATAGCGATTAAGAAATATCACTTTTACTGCCAGTATTGGTGCTACTAACTTTGGCCCGAAAACATTGGGATATCATGGTGATTACTTGTGAGTAAGGCAGTTGGTAAGAGTCTCAGTTACAATTCCAAAGCATGTATATGAAAGCTGTTGACGAAATGTACATGTAAATACGTTACCTTACACTACGTTAGGTTATCGTCCACTCTGGAATTACATAAATGATTTTACTCTAATACGATTGCAAAGATCTTATAATAATAATAATAATAATATGTCTTGTTTAACCAGGGTAGCCTCATCAGTATTCATACTGTTCTCCCTGAAGGCCCTGCAATCATATATTATTACCCCGGTCATCGGATTCAGGCTTACCCGCACACAATGTATGCACATTCTCCACTCCCTTGGGAGCATTCCAGCCAGGCGTCATTTTTACATGCGCACACTTGCTAATCTAAGCACATTAGCTTTCGCATCCTACCGGGTACCCATTTTACACCTGGGTGGAGAGTGGCAAATGTAGATCAATGTCTTGCCAAAGGACATTAGTGCCGCGGTGGGACTTGAACCACGGACCTTGTGATCCACAGTCCGATGACATATCCACTCGTCCACGACACCTCTTCTTCACATCTTCGAGAAATCATCTCGAGGTATGTGCTCCATCATTCGGATTACGTAACCATCACTAGAATTAACGTTCGCAATTTTCAAAAATTGATGGAAAACATTTATTGCTTGAGGTCGGTTTTTCGAAAGGCTTTGCGATTAAGAGCTTTTTGGAAATAATTGTTTTAACTCACCTCTACTATGAGTGTGAAACTGTAGAACTCCTGGTCTTGAAAGTCGATAGCTTCATTTAAACTTAGAAACACTTCACCAGATTGGCACCCGTCTGCGGTATCGTCGATTACTTTAAAGGGCACATCCTGATTGAACACGAGAATGTACAGAAATACATTAAAATAATTATACGGTGCTGAAATATCTCGTGACCGGAGAGTTTTTGAATGTTTAATGTAGATGTATCGCAGTTGAGTGGTTTGTTCACTAGACTTGGAATTTGAAGGTCATGCTGTCAAACCCCGGCACGGTATTTATGTCTTTGACCAGGAAAATTGATCTGCATTGCTACTCCCCACCCAAAGTTAATCGGTACCCGGTATGATGCGAAGGTCAATGTGATTACATTGATTTGTTTGACATATATATATATATATATATTCATTTATTTATTCATTTCAAATATCTGAAAAGGATCGATGGGGAACTTAACAAAGGTACTCTGGCTCCTCACCATTAGGATCCAGAGCATATAACACTGAGTTCCTATAGGAAATATATTCATTCAAATGGTCATATCTCAGCCAATATTTAACATATTCAATTGGTTTTCGACATTTGGACATTATTTTTAATGCTCTTTCGGAAATTTAAGAAAAAATTGAGAAATTCTAAAAATTGATTTTTATGACGTCACAGCTTCGGTACTCTACTTTGACCGGGAAAATAAAACTGTAAGACGTTTTGGTGAAATATCTTGAAACCGGTAAAGCACTAAAGAAACAGTTACCGCTACCATTATTATCATGATTATAATTATTTTATAATTGTATTTATGATTATGATCATGATTATTAATGTTTTCATTGCTATTGTAACATAGATCATAATCAGAGAGAGAGAGAGAGAGAGAGAGCAAAATAGTTAGAGGGAAATAGCTTGGGGCTTTTGTTTTGCCGAATAAATAATAATATTAATACGCACCTCCTGTATAGAGTATATAAATGCTTCTTCTATTTCGTCATCATCAAAAGCTTGGATTTTGACATCTGTGATCAGTACAGTACCTGTCTCAGCGTTCTGTAAATAACAATAACCGAAGAGGGAGAGGCAGAGCGGGTGAGGTAGAATACGAGAGAGAGAGAGAGAGAGATGAGAGTGAACATTGGTTGTTTTTACACGTACTAAGGCATTGCGACCGCAGCACATACATGAAGCGCTATTTGGACCGGGTTAATTACCGGCGCTAATCAGGACTTTGAAGAAAAAATTTCATACATGTTGTCACTCTGACGTGCGTACAAGATCGCACCAGTTGCATCAGCAATCATACGTCAGTAGATTGGCATTGGGGATATTCAAGATAGAGCAACGCAATGATATATCCAATTATTTCTTCCTATATAAGCACACCTTCGTTCCCCTTTACCACCTCTCTGTGCCAATTTATCTTAAACCGGTTGCACACGACACGAGGCGTCATTTTGCTGACGGAGAACAGCGTCAGTGACTGACGCAGTCTTTGAGATACCATGCGAGAGGGAATGGCAACCCAAGTGAATGCCAAATGATAGTATAGATATATTGACTGCTATGATAGACATAGCTGTTTCTCTAGGCTCAAGGGGACGTTACATCCTGCCATGACCCCGAGGCGCGCCGCGGACAGGATATAACGTCCCCGAGAGCCAGTGTAGAATATATGCCTCAAATATTAAGCCAGTCCATATTTTTTTATATACCGAATTCAGAAAAAAAAATCTACAATGAATTCTTGCCTTATCCTTTTCTTGAGTAAAGATTGGTTAAAACATCACAGAAAATCCGAGACACTGCCTGAATGTTACGATCATTCGGAAATCGCAAACACTAAGCGACCAAATCGCACACACACACACTGTATTGTATCCGGGCTCGCACAAAGAAAATGTTGCACTTATATTAAACCAATGGGGCAACGGGCATCTTTCTCATGAATCATTGACCGTTATCTGGGGCAACTTGCATTGTTGGGATGCTACCATTAAAGTTGAAAACACACACACACGTACACACACACACACACGCACACGCACACACACACACCTATGCATATTTTAAGTATACACTGTAATTGTATACTCCTCGACAAAAATGATTATTTAGTTGTATTTTCTTTACACAGCCCATTTGTAAACCAGCCTAGTAACTGATTTTGGTTTGATTATTCGTTTAACCATGTTTTAAGTAAATGAATTATTCAATCAGTCAAGCAACCAATCAATTTACCACCAGATAATTTTGAACGAGTCAATTCGAATAGTACATTAATTTGTATTTGGACGACTACCCTTTCACCAACCTTTGAACTACATATTTGTACGTATACCCTCTATGAAAACAAATCCCGGATAATGGTAATTGTCCTATGAATAGTTATCAGGAAGATGCTTACCGGGATGGCTGTACTGGGGGTAGTTGTTGGAAGAATATTTTCTTGCATAGAGAAGTCTGGGCTCTAAATTCGAAGAGGCTAGTTGTACTAGAATAATGTATTATCTTCTTTGCTTTCGTTTATTTTGTGTGTGATTAGGGGAGGATGCAGGTGACAAGTCAAAACATAATTTTAAAAAATAGAATAAAATGAAGGTCATCAGCATTTTTGGCGCCTTTTTACTCCTGAATTTCTTCGATAACCAAGCAAGCAAGCAGCAAAGGAGGGATCTCATTCTTGCTCTAAATGCACGGCCGAAAGGTTTTAAGCGGAGGAGGGGTCATGGGCCTGTTGCCTCCTAAACCTTTCAGTTGTATGTGTGACATTGTGTGTTGTGTGTGTGTGATAGATTAGTCACTTTATGTTCATTTACACCATATACTTACCTCTGATATGTTGGCATAAATGGTGGTCACCTCGAAGTAAGGCTCATTGTCGTTCACGTCGCCCACATTTAGTCGATGGGATAGCGACTTGTTGCAAAGAAAGGAAGTAACGCACATAAAATTAATGATTTAAATCCAGTATTACGGAATAAAATACAAGTATCATGCTAGTTCTGTTTGAATTTGCTTTCAATACAACTGGCTATCGTACTAAACAATATAAAAATAATAACATGAATTTGAAAATTAACAATAATTGTAAAAGTAGTAATTTAATGCATGAAGTCTTTCGTCTACGGCTGATTGTCAACGAAATGGAGTTAAGTCTTTTGTCAACTCTGTTTGTTGCTACGGCTACGTTTCTACAGTGAAAACGAATTCGTTTGATGAAATTATGGAAATGCAAGCACTACTTTAATCAAACAGAACTTTGTCATTCCATGCTCATTTTTCCTGATTGAGGTGTCATATGAACGGGTAGAAACATAAATTTCTAGAAATATGATTTTCTCCTTGAAATTCAGATACCGTCCGCCAAATGACTTTTTGGTTTCCTCTCTTCAAATTCATTTTAATCACTAATGCGTGAAATATGTATTATGTGAGTTACATCAAATGAAAGAAGAGGATCTAGGCTTTCCAAATATGTGTCATTTATCATTTATAAATGTGATTAAGTTATGATAAAACATCGATAATTCTTGGTTTCGTTTTTTCCTTTTTTTGGTATATATATCAATAAGAGGTTGATTTTCCCCATGCCTTTTGTACACACCTCACAGTGAACGATGAGGGCTCTTCATCATGTATAATAATTCGCTTTCTTAGAACTATTTGCCTGTTAGCGAGTTTTCGCAACCGGCAACGCGGCCTTCTACAACACTAATCTTAGCGGGGGTCGCACTCAGAGCGAAAATTTCCGCGTAGCGTCCAAACCTACAACGGTATTCAGCCGTACTAGCGTCGGGAGTCGAGCTAGTACGGGGTGGCGAGCTCATTAAAATACCCCGTAATCAACACTTGCGTCGCCGAGCGAAAACTCGCTAATAGGGACTTTTCTCACGGCGACGCAAGTGCTGACTACGGTGTATTTAAATGAGCTCGCCACCCCGTACTAGCTCGACGCTAATACCGCTGAATACCGTCGTACTTTTGGACGCTACGCGGAAATTTTCGCTCTGAGTGCGACCCCCTGGGAAGATTAGCGTTGTAGAAGGCCCCGTCGCCGGTTGCGAAACCTGCCTGTAATATCAGAGCAGCTCTTTATAGCTTACCTCAGGCGTCTCGCTCCAGTCACCGTCACGACAATCAATGTCGAAGAGGTATTCCTTTACGCTCTGTAGAATAGGATATCGACAGTGAAAATTATAAGCAAGAATATACAGCTTTCACAAATGCAATCTAATGCATATCGGTGATGAAACTACGAAAAATATGCAAAGTCTTACTAAAGCTATTGTTTAGCCCATTTTCACTTCCTATATCAACTGAACAGTGGTGTAGTGTGGGTGCATCCATTGAGAGGGCATCGGCATTACTAGTTGAATGGATTGCGAAGGAACATATTCTATCGATTTGAGAGGGGCTGTGAACCAATGAGGTCGTGTCATCTACGTATTAATGTTAACCCCCTAATATCCCCCTATCTCTTTGACTCTCTCTCTCTCTCTCTCTCTTCTTGTCTCTCTCTTTCTGTAGCCTTTTGATTGGGGTACCTAAAGCTATGGTCACAAATCAGAGCAGCGACCGACCGATCAGTAGCCTGCTCGGTCACTGCTGGAATTAGGCATCGCCCAGCGATTAGGTCGGTGTCCGGGCGGCGACCGCCCAGGCACCGAGCGTATTTTGGGCGGCAAGTGAAAAGTGAGCAGGCGCCGCCCAATTTTAACTCCGCGCTAAAACTTCAGCGGCGACCGAGCGATGCCCTAAAAACGAGCGGTGCCTGGGCGGCCGCCGCTCGGTAGCCGGGCAGCCGCGGGGCAGAATTGGTTAAAAACTCGCCGCTCGGCCGCCGAGCAGTCTACTTTTGGGTAATGTGACCATAGCATAACCTACGTGCTTTACCCTTTAACGTAGTATATTATAACAAAAATGACTGTTAATAGTTAACAGATTCACATATTCATATATTTTCCTTTCCTTTTAGAAATTAAAGCAACTATTACCTGAAATATGTTTGTTTTCTTAATGTAGTAGGATAAGTAAGAACAACCACCACAAAAGAATTATTTAAATATGTTAATTAAGGCTGTCCCACGCATGCATTTCTGAATGTTTTGGTACCTCTACTTGACACACCCACACTCACCCACATTTTCCACCATTTTGTCAATGCACGTCTCCTGAGAGCCACAAGAGCGATAAGTTTTTAAAGTGTTGGCCTGGTCACACTATGACGTTTTAGAGAAACTTATAGCTAGCGTATGAAAAATCATGAAATAATTTCAAAATGTCGGCATACGCCCACAAACACTGCAGCATGAATAATTTGGGCGTTTGTATAACGTATTGAACGGGGGTAGGGAGCACTTTTTTTTTTTTTTTTTTTTTTTGTTGGGGGGGGGGGGGGGGCCTCGTTAATTTGAAAATGTGCACCCCCCTCGAACGCCAGGCCCCTCCCCCCCCCCTGAATCCGCCACTGGACCGGGCCATAGTGGTCTTCTGGCTCTGAGCACACGCATGTGATGTATACATACCTCGTAATCAAACGAACTATTCAGGAGAACATCAGAACCGTTTACTCTGAACACCGAATCAGCGTTTTCAGTTACCATGGTTATCCTAATCTCACTACCAGGTGGGATTGTTTCCACTGTGAATAGAACAGTACCTTGGAGGAAAAAAATTGAAACGAAATTAATTAGGTATTTTCGAAGTTAATTAAGATATTCATACATGCACAGGGAGCGGCGAAACTTTGTTTCTTGTTTTTGTGATTAATTTAAACGCTTTTGATATTTTTAGATATAGTCACTTCGCAACAAGGACGTAAGCGACAAAATCATTTCATTAATCTAATTTCATCAGTTTTTATCAGAGTCCTGTGATGGTATTTACTGTTTTCTTCCTTTTTTTCAGAATTATTCGGTAACTTTCCTTTAGAATAATTTTGCAACATAGCTTATGTCCCGGTTTAAATGGTCGCGTTAGATCTGTTGTCTGGAGCTCTTGCTGCGCAGTAGATTTTATTTGCTTATCGTCTGCGCTATTATATATGAAAATGTATATGTATATACTAGTATATCGTCTGGTTATCAGGCTAAACCTTGACCCGCATTTAGCAAGACAATCATTATAATTCATTTATAGATACATTATTGTACTCTCATACCCCATGTCTTTGTTTGCAAGTTCTGCAGAATCACCTATAATGTGACCGAGCAGAAGAATACCTAATATCTCATGCGTTCTCGTTTACACTTTGTGACTTGGCGGAAATGAATACTAAATTCATTTTTTTTCCATGGTCGAAAATCTGTCAGGAGGGGCAAACCATCCCTTTCCCCATCTTCAAATACGCTAGTGGCGAAAATAAGCCAGTTCGTAGATTAATATCTGCGAAAGATCATTTTGTAAAAAACTGTAAAACCCACCGAAACCAATGTTGGAAACGTGTTCATGAAGGTGCCATAATCACATTGTATGCACCAACTGTACATTCTATGATACACAGGTGGCGCATTCTTTTCAAGCGAGCAAACAAAATATATTTAAGAAGTACCTCCATGACTTCGGTTGGGATTATTCTAAAATGCACAAAACGAAGGATTGAAAGATCTGTGGATATTTGGGGTAATTTGTACCATGGGCTATTTTTACGAACTGGTATTATACCAATAACTCACCTACGTCTGTTGATTCATCAACATCTGACGTAACACATGTAGTTTCACGGTCGCAGAGTGTTGCTATGCAATAAGAGTTGTCTAAGCAGTTTATCTGACAATCTCCTGTGAAACAAAGTACCCATATACATTATTAGTATATTGAGTAGAGTTCAAGTTCAAGTTTAAGTGAAAGAAAGTACCCATATACATTTTGAGTATCTTGAGTAGAGTTCAAGTTCAAGTTCAAGTTCACTTTATTCAATACTTCCATTAAACATATCGGAAGGAAAACAAACATATAAAAGTTAGGGTATAATATAACACAAGCGGAGAAGACATGAAGAACAAGGGCAAACAACTAAAATAAAATAAACACGTACATTAATGAAAGTATTTGGAGACTGGACAGAAAGACCGGGCCTTTAATATGTAAAAGTCTGTCTCCGGTGATTGTATAAAAAAAAAAACGATTTACATTATTTAGATTATTTATTTTTTAATAAAAAAAAGGGGGGAGGGGAGGAGGAAATCATTTACTTTCACACATACACTCTCTTCCCAAAAACCAACACACACTTATCGATCTGTCTGATGAAAATTAAAGTTATAGGCTATTGCACTATTGAATATTGTTGTAATAAATACAATTTAAATTTTCTTTAAAAACTATTCAGTAATGGGCTCAGTCTACTGTCTATTGGTATAACATCATTCCAAATTTTGGGACCCCTGAACAAAAATGTATTTTAGGAAACTATTGTCCTTACTCCTGGAATATGAACATTATTTGAATACCTGGACGATTGGCCATGAATATTCTTATTGAGTTGAAAATAATGCAAAATAGTACTTGGCAATAATTTATTAAAGCATAAATATATAAAAATTGCACATTGATAAACATTAATATCGTTTACTCTTAAAATGTTAAGGTTGTAAAAAAAAAAAGAGGTTAAGTATGGGCAAGGTATTGGCTGTGAGATACAATTCTTATAATTTTATTTTGTAACATTATAAGCCTATTGGTATTTTGCATACTAGAGTAGGGATGGTGCACATTATCACTGAGAACTTTAGGAATCATTCTTTTACAACACCCTGAATGGGTGATGGCCGTATCTATCAATATGGCAAACTAGCAAACAATATAAATGATCATCGTTTATATTGTTTGCGAGCAATTTGCAAGCAAAATGCTTCCCCCTAAGACTAGCAATTACTGCTTGCTTGAGTAGAAAAACTTGCTTTCTTTCTTGCTTGTTTAAAAAAAGAAACCTCCTCCTGTGCTGTCCTGACATTTTACTTTACTTGTCACAAGAACACCAGCCATTATATCCTTTTATCTTTGATCTTCTCACTTTATCTAATGCGATTACACGGTTAAAAACTGATGGATCTAATCAACCTTATACAATAAAATTGGGTCATTATTCGACAGCAGTTTGGTCAAGTCACTCGATTCGGAAAGTGTACGAGATGAAAACCTTTTTGACTGTACGGAGGCCATTTTCGTTATGTATTAGGTTTAATGCATAGATCTTCGTTATTATTTTATTCACCTGTTACAAATAACTGCATTCCAATAGTCGGAATACGAATTGCATACATTAATTTTTGCGATACAAATCATGTATGAGGCCCTTAATTATTTCTGAACGTCGGAATCGGTTCGTTATAGTAAACTTTACTCGGAATCTTTTTTTTTCTGTAATAAAATCATCTTTATTCAATATTGCTTTCGACTTCACAAAACATAACAAAACAAATATGAATATACATACATAATATAACCAATAGAATCAACAACAAGAATAAAGCTTATTGTACAAGATAAATATTTCGTTAAAGCAACACAATGTTTTTCCACCTATTATCAAATGATACAAATTTGTTATTTTTAACATAAATGTATTGTTCAAGAAAACGATAATACCTTTAACATGCATTTAAAAGAATTTAGTGAGAGTACGCTATTTTTGCATTTGTTGGAAAATAGTATTTGGCATATAAAATAATAAAATTAGATTGAACTCCAACATTTCCATAAAACCCAAACTTTACTTGGAATCTGGTCATCGGTAAAGTATTATCGGCATTATCGTGATCCAAGTCCCCAGGGTCTCGGATCCACGGACACTTTTTACTCTGAAAAAACAAATCCTACCTTCCAAAATTGTATCCACCAAAGCGCGCGTTTAATGGATTACTGCTTTATTTAGTCAAGCCAAATTATCTAGTAGGCCTATTAGAAGTCCTTCACTAAATAAAGCAAACTATAATTTACATTTATTTAGTCAAGCATCGATTAGGCTGAATGAATGAATGAATATTGACTAATTTCATCATGCCTTTAACGGTTATTGAAGACGAAATCGTTATATTAAAGGTACAATGTCCCTTTTGCAGCCAACATCAAATTCTGTAGAACTTTGCAGGAATTATGAATATGTCATGTATG
>JAVYIG010012392.1:0-53935 GCA_035222895.1 Strongylocentrotus droebachiensis | reverse complement strand
GACCGATATTTCGTTCAGTAGGGGGGGGGGGGGGGTAAAATTCATTTTAGTTAGTTTGGGGGGTCTGGAGATTCTTGCTTAGAGCTTAGAATACAAATTTATGTGACTATTGTTATCGTCACAATTATCATACCATGAAACAAAAACATTATTAAATCTTGATGTCGGGCTTGTATATTGAGCCCTTTATCAACCTGGATTAACATTTTTTTAAATAAATTAAAAAAAACCTGGATTATTATGAGACTGGAGGCCGGGTTGGGGGGGGGGGGTAGGGGGTAGGGGGTCTGCAGATGTACAGTGGACAGTAATTGTATCGGATGCATGTAAGAAAGCCATTTTTACCATTTACATTATAGTCTTTTGACCTTCTTGCGGGCAATCGACGATAATTCGTCGCTGTTTTCACGAAGTGACGGTAGTGAGGAAAATCGTAACGCAAAGTGAATGCAATTTTTTTTCACTACCGTCACTTCGTGAAAACAGCGACGAATTATGCGCGCTGCTGGCACACTGGGTCGTGGCCAGGCGCGGATCCAGGGGGGCCGAACGGGCCTTGCCCCCCCCCCCCCCGCAAAAAAGAGAGAGAGAGAGAGAGAAGGAAAAGAAGGGAAAGGGAAAGAAATAAAAGAGAAAGAAGAAAGGTAGGGGATAGGGGAGATCAGTTGCGATTTTTCCCACCAACAAGGTGTAGATCGGGGGGGGGGGGGCACTTGTGTACTGATAGGGGAGGGAGATTGGGGGAAATGAAATTCTAACGTGGTTTATTTCTAATTCCATAACGGTGGTTAACAAATAATGCTGATGTGACATCATTTTCCGAGATTTTTCCTCACTTTTTTTAGTAAATTATACATTTTTATGCCTTTGTTGGAAAATGACAAATTCCTAAATTTACAGTCAGGCAAAACATAATGCTTATTGACCAGGCCAATATGTCAGGGGCCGCGGAACGGCGGGGCTCGGGGGCCTCGAGCTCCCCCCATTTTAAAAAGTATCTTAAAGAGAAATAGGAAGAGAGAGAAAGAAAGAAAGAATAGTGACCTGCCAGTGTCACAACATAATGCAGGTATCAAAATATGCTCATCTGACCGTGATTAAATGCCTAAAAACCCGGAGCTTCCGGGGCTTTGCCCGCTGGACCCCACCAAGGGCCCTATAAGGCGGGCCCCTAGATGATCATCTGACGGTAATTTACTGCAATGCATAAAAATCCATGAGCTTCTGGGGGCTCCGCCCCCTGGACCCCACGCCAAGTGTCCTGCTAGTGTCATAAATAAGGTATCAAAATGCTCACCTGACCCTGATTAAATGCCTAAAACCCCTGAGTTTCAGGGGGCTCAGTCCCCTAGACCCCACGTCAATTAGTGACCTGCCCCAGTGTCACGAATAATGCATATAAATATGCTTATCTGACCGTAATTAAATGACCATACCGCCTGAGCTTCCAGGAGCTCCACACCTTGAACCCCCCCCCCCCGCCGGGGGCTTTGCCCCTAGACCTCACGTCAATTTATGCTACGCTCTACCTGATCGTTAACACTTTAGCCCCCCCCCCCCGCCCACTTTGAAAAACATTGAGCGGAGCCTGCATGTATTATAAGAGTGGGGTGATGCGGATTTTTTTGTCTCCCCCAACGTTTTTACTCATTACGCCACTGCTGGTCAACATAATACGTACCAATATTTGGCTCGCATAATTTCACATTTGGGCCCCCTTTTAAAAATCCTGGATCCACGCCCTAGCTCTAATCCACTGAGAAATCTTCAATAGTTCAATTTTAATAGTTTCTGATAAAGTAAGTGGATTACTGTGAGAAGAAAAAAATCAATTAGTATCATCGACAAATAGTATGAATGGCAATAATATCAGACAATTTACAGAAATCATTTATATAAAGAATAAATGAGAGTGGATCCAATATGCTACCTTAAAGGACGCCGCAATTAATATTATGAAATTCTGAGTTAAACATCATTCAAGGAAACATTATGTTTTATAACCATTGTGGGAAAGTTGATGAAGTAAAATATTGTGGTTGATCGTGTCGGAGGCCTTGGAGAAGTCCAGTAATATGCAAAGGTGTATCAATAGCATGTGCCACCTCATCAACAAATGACAATAAAGCATGAGTAGTGGTATGTTTTTCACTGAAACCAAATTATGAAAATAATATTATTATTCTTTAAAAAAGAAACAGTCCGAGAATATATTATCTTTTCTTATTAGCTAAATTAGAAACTATTATCTAAAATCTCACATTCATGACTGGGTCAAAAAAAGATAGAGTCAGGTTCAGGAAAACTTTTTGGTGTACGTTATATTTGTTTTGTATATATTTATGTTATCATTATTATGTTGAATTCAGGGGCGGATCTAGCTTTTTGCTAAGGGGGGGGGGGGGTTTGACCAAAATAATGACGATGCGGAGCATCGTCAACGAGCCGCGAAGCGGGAGCCGATTTTTTTTGGGGTGTTTATTTGAACCCCGTAAGTGATGTTTTCCTGGCATCTATTAACACAATGGAGACCATAAAAAGCAGTGCATGATAACGTCTTTTTAAATCAAGTAACAGTTTAATACACAGTTATATCCAGAGTTATCATGTGTTTGGTTAAGTTACCAGATGAGTTGAATATCTTCTCACAATATTTGCACTTGAAAGGGTTTCTCTTCAGCGTGCGTTCTTTTTTCTTTCTTTTTTTCTTTTTGTTTCCTTTTTTTTTGGGGGGGGGGGGGGGGGGCCGCCCAAGGGGGGGGGGGTTTAAACCCCCTAACCCCCCCCCGTAGATCCGTGCCTGGAATTATGTTGTATATATGTTATTTTGATATTATATGTTTTTATGTTGTTGTTGTTGTTGTTGTAGGTGATAGTTTAATGGCGTTCATTCAGTATTGAATATATACGCCATAATATATTCAACTTTATAAGAAAATCAGTTATACATAAGAAAACTGAGAATAAAGATTTGTAATGATATAATTAATTAATCAGTAACGCAATTTATTAGGAGTCTCTGGATGGTTTGCAACTTCGTGTTTCTGCTTTCTGTATGTTTTTATGTATATGCACGGCCCTACGGAAGAACAATCCGCGGGCTGAGGTAGGCCTCCGTGCTTAAACGAGATGAAAATGAAACTTAAAAAAACAGCAAAGTACTTTTCAGAAGCAGAAATATTTTGGACAAGATTTCCTCCAATTAAAGAATAATATACATCAAAGATATTTACTGTATTACCAGGATCATCAACAATCACATTGGCATTTTGGTAATGCTTGATTTATTTATTATTATCTTTTGTCAGGGTAGCCCATTTACCAACAAGTATACTTGTCTTCCATGAGGTCCTAAATAATTATGAACATATTTACATCAGAAAGCATTGTTGAAACAATCTCTTAAATGAGTTGATCCAGGAAGCCGTTCTCATCGACCTTGTTCCATTAAAATATAGAAGAAACAATTGGGCTACATTTTTTCAGAAACCTTCAGAGAGGAGAGAGAAAGGGAGGAGGGGCATACTTTCAGTGAAAATATGTCCTTTTCTTTTCTCCCCCTCTTTCTCTCTCTCTCTCTCTCTCTCTCTCTCCCTCTCCCACCCCTCTTTCCATTTCTATATCCCATGTTTTTATCACTCTTATCATCCTTTTGTACAGTCTCTTCTCCCCACCCTTTTTCATTATTCGGTTAAAACATGTTTATGGTGTTATTTGTTGTTGTACTCAAGCAATTTTGACGAACATTTTTTAAATTAATTTTCTACAACATGTATATTGTATAACCAGGATAGTTAAAACAAAATGATATTGCTTTGAGGGACCTGCATTTTACAAGCGAAGCTTTTCTTATAAGGTATCCTCGTCTTTCTATTTAATTTCACTATTGTTGCAGTGTATGAACTTGTTCCTTATAAATGTTCCTTTAATGTAATCCGTCACATGTTATACATTTCTTAAATTGTATTATATTCATGTTGGAAGAAAGACAAATAATCTTGAAACCTTGAATCCAATTAGCTGTTATAATCTAATCCACATTTATCATTTGCCTCGGTAAAGCCATCAGGCTAATCGAATCACGAATATCGTATTATATCCCACCAATTTTGATTATGAATATCGAATATCCAACCCCCTCCAACAAACTTCACGCCGCTTGAAGTATTGGGTTTTTTCCGTAGAGATCACGCTAGTGGTGGGGATTCCCCCCAATCTCGTACAGTCTCTATCAAGGTGCTATTGATGACAACAAGAAATGTTGGAATGGTAAAACCTAATTTTATTTTGTGATATCTTTTTAAAGATGATTATTTAATTTTTAAAATATTCGAATAGGAATATAAAGTCTAATTATATTACATTTATTGATTATTCTTTTATTTTAAGTAAAAAATTGAGCGCCAGAGTCTGAAAATAGATTAAGCTTAAAAGCATAAAAAACGTATACCCGCGCAATGCAAAATACGTGGATGATGTTTGCTCCACGGGTTGGTCTTCACGGTGCATGCGAACGAAGGAAGTCGATTTGTCAGAATTATGGCGTCTGTTGAGGAATTGAGCATTCAAGGAATCAGAGGTTTTGGACAAGATGATGGTGACCGTCAAGTCATCCAGTTCTTCCACCCTCTAACCATCATCATGGGACAAAATGGAGCAGGAAAAACGGTATTGTATTTGTAAAATGTGTATGGTCATTGGCCCTGTGGCTGTGGTGATGATGGGTGGCAGGTGTGTGTGACGGGATAATTGACCGGCCAGTGATAATTGGCAGTGACGTCAGTACGTTGGACAGATATCCCTAGAAAAATCCAGGGATAATTGGCAGCGCTCAGGGATTTTTGTCCATGTCATTTTATTAGGTTTTTTTCGTTTGTCATGTCCACATAGTCGACGTCAAAGATGTGACGTCATTTCGGCGATTTGCGCATGCGTCGATCGGGTCGTCAGGCCAAATTTGTGAATCGTTCATCAATGATTTGAGGTTCGTCAGAAAACTAGTGCCCCGTCGTCTAAATGACGTCATCTTGCTACATCGCAGTGTAAATCAGAAAGTAAAAACAGAAAGAGAAAGTGATAGAATGATAACAAAAAAACAAAGAATAACATAAGGAAAGAGAGAAAGTGACAGAATGACAATAACAGAGAATAAAATAAGAGAAGGTGATAGAATGACGAAACAAAGAATAACGTGAAGAAAGACAGAAAGAAGAAAGTGATAGAATGATAAAAACAAAGAATAACATAAGAGAAGATGATAGAAGGAAAAAACAAAGAATTACATAAGAGAAGATGATAGAAGGAAGAAATAAAGGATAACATAAGGAAAGACAGAATGAGAAAATGATAGAGGGAAGAAACAAAGGATAAACATATAGGGAAAGACAGAAAGAGATAGTTGATAGAATGATAACAAAAAATAACAAAATAACAAAAGAAGGTGAAAGAAGGTAGAAAAAAAGAATAACGTAAGGAAAGACAGAAAAAGAATGTTATAGAAGGAAGAATCAGAATGACATAAGGAAAGACAGAAAGAGAAAGTGATACAAAATAGAAGAAAATTGATAGATAGAAGAAAAGATGAATGATAGAAAAACAGAGGATAACATACGGAAAGACAGAAAGAGAAAATGATGAAAAATAGAAGAGAAGATGAATGATAGAAAAACAAAGAATAACATTAGTAATAGAAGGAAGAAAGGTAAAGAACGATAAAAAAAGAATTTAAAAAGGTGATAGAAGGAAGAAACAAAGAATAACATTAGGAAAGACAAAAAGAGAAAGTGATAGAATGATAAAAACAAAGAATAACATAAGAGAAGATGAAAGACGGAAGAAACCAAAAATAACATAAGAAAAAAGACAGAAAGAGAAGGTTATAGAAGGAAGAAACAAAGAAATCCAGACATTTGGTCCCAGTTTTTGAGTGGTGAGTTGACAGTGATTTAGCTGGGAAACATTTTTAACCACGGTACCATGCCGGCGCTGCTTTCTGGGCACGGGTGAGCGCTGGCCCCCCCAAAAAAGGGGCGGCCGAGTATTCGAGTACGAGAAATTGTACTCAAGTAGTTGTTAACAGTGTGAGTATTCGACTACTCTTCAGAGCCTTATTAAAAATATTAAAACAATTGATAAACAGTGAGGCAATGACGACTCAAACTGATTACCAAATTGGCAATTTGTTTATGCCCGCGTCACACTGTCCCGAAGTTGACATAAGATGGACACATGATGAAGGAAAATTTCAAATTCGGCTCTGATCGTCAACATATTGGGACATTCGTGAGGGCATCTGAAGCAATCGTATGACCGCCGATGGATTTTTCAGGCTCCGGAAGCAACTTTGTGAGCGTTGGCAAAATCTTTGGCGTACCAAAAAATTGCCCGAAGACCTTTTTTCGTGTTGCATTCGTGTGTCCATGTTGCCCTTCGTAAGACCATCGTGAGGGCATCTTGTCAAATCGTGTCATCTTTGTCTTTACTTCGTGTGATCATCGGTCCAATCGGGCATTTATTGCCTCACGAAGACAATACGAAGGAAACAAGAAGCTGCCTGATTGTCTTCGGAAGGCAACACGACTACGTGAAGCCTTCGCAATGCCATCGTGTAGCCATCGTATTATAGCACGATGACATCGAGATGGGACCACAGTGTCGGCGAAGACAGCCAAATTTAAGTAGCTCAAGCGTTTCCCATGAAAAAGCCAGCCTAAGAGCCACAGGCTTTTGCCAGTACCCCCAAAGTGCCCCCTTTGACATAGGAAATGTGCCCCTATAACTTTGTAAGAAGTGCCCCTTTTTACCTTAAAATGTGCCCCTATTACTTTTCTCCATATGATAAGTGCCCTTTTTATTTTGACACGTGCCTCTTTTTCTTCGACAAGTCCCCATTTCCTTTGCAATAATTATGTGTCCATTTTTTATTCTTATAAATGCCCTTTTTAATCTCTAGTAAGTGCCCCTTTTCAGGTACGAGAAGTGCCCCTTTTCACTTTTGATAAGTGCCCCCTTCACCTCTGATAATTACCCTATTGAGAGGTGCGCCTTTAACTTTGAAAAGTGCCCTTTGTAGGAAGTGCCTCTTCCCCTTTTAATAACTACCCATTTTTAACTCCGATAAGCGCACCTTTTATTTCCATGTGTGCTCCTTTTCCAATCTAATAAGTGCCCCCTTTTTTATGATTAGTGCCCCCATTAAAAGAGAGCTTTTCATATCTGGTCAGTGCCTCTTTTCAGGTGTGATAAGTGCCCCTTTACACCTCTGATAATTTCCTTTTTAACAATGATACGTGCCCCTTTTCCTTTCTAATAAGGGACATATCCCCTTTTCACAAATGCCCATTTTCAACTCTTATGAATGCCCCTATCAAGATTTGATGGGTGTCCCATTTCCGTCGACAAATGCCCACTAACCGTTCTCACAAGTGCTTTTTTAAATCCCTGGTGAGTGTCTCTTTTCAGGTATAAGAAGTGCCCCATTTTCACCTCTAATAATTACCCTTTGTACTTAAAAACGTGTTCCTTTTCTTTTTCTAATAGGTGACTTATCCCTTTCGATAAGTGTCCCCTTTTCTTCCCTTTTTAAACGTGCTCCTAATTTAAAGTAACTAAGGGCAATTTCCCCCAAAGCTCACTCGCTACCCTCACTCGCATTTATAGATGACATAACTATGTCATGCACTCATCAAAGGTCTTTTCAGTCTTCTGTTATGAGAATGTGAGTAAAACCCCTTCAGGATTGGTTTTTAGTTCTCTTTATAAGATGTAATTTTTTTGCACTGCGACCTCACATACATGTATCTTTAAAATTGTCCTCGCTCACATATAAATATTCAGACCATCACACCCAACTGCAAAGTATGATGCTTAAACAATATCTTGTATTATGTATAAAGAGAAACAAATATGGAAAGCATCCCAGTTTCGTGACCTAGTTCAGATGCATAATACTCTTTAATAATACAACATCGTGTAGCCATTAATTGTGTGGCCTTCGTGAGACCTGCGGGTACACTTCATATTACAAATTCACATCTTCGTGTTGCCTTCGTGTGTGGTTCGGGTGCCATCATAATGTGTAAGCTGTAAGCATCGTACTTGCTTCGGCTGTTGGTTGGCTGTTGACCAAGTTCGGGGCCATCTTTGTGCGAAGTTCAAGTTACCTAGCTTCATCATGTGTCCATCTTATGTCAACTTCGGGACAGTGTGACGCGGGCATTAGTGATTTCCATTGTTCCTTAGTTTTATATACTTTTTCAAAAATTCATAACTTCCTTATTAGTTCCCATTTGACTAAAAACAAAATTGCTTTGTTTCTCTTTTTTTTGTTGCATCTATTAAAAGCAAATTATTTTTGGAGTGGACTTCGCCTTTAAGGTAAAGTCCAACCTAATAATTAGCTGCTATTGATAAAAGCAGAAAAACAAGAGAAAGAAATTAGTGAAATTTTGAGCCATATCCGATTAAAAATAGGAAAGTTATGAATTTTTTAAGTTGTCATCAATGAAACACAAATTGGCAACAATGTGACGTATCTTGCAAGGTCCTTTCTGATTTGCTCTGTACAGAAAATGTCATCTTTATTTAAAAGTTGTTGATGAAGGAGTAGATTTGTTTCATACAGGGGTTGTATGAAAAAATATTTTCAGTAACACTATTAGGGTGCATGTACAGAATTTTTTCTTAAGGGAAAATAGAAAGTCCTGAATATTTTTAGTACAAAACAAATGGGAAGGGGCCTCGCAAGATACATGTACCTCAAAGAGGTGCTAATTTGTGTTTGATTGATTGCAGCTTCAAAAACTTTCTTATTTCTAATCAGATTTTGCTCAAACTCTCACTGACGTGTTCCTCTCTTTGTTCTGCTTCGATTAAAACCAATGTGATATCAGAGTGGTCTTCCCCTTTAGTTAATACTTCAGGTGATAATGATTATCATAATGAGCTTGGGTCTGTTATAATAATTTGAAGAGGTACTTGCAAGTAATCATGAAATAAAGTATTCTTATCAATCTTGACAGACGATTATTGAATGCCTGAAATACATCTGTTCAGGGGAATTCCCTCCAGGGAGCAAGGGAGCAGCTTTCATACATGACCCTGAGGTAAAGTATTACACTTCTAATAGGATCAGGTTCACTTATTTAAAGATAAACTTGAGTTTTGGTAAATATAGAAAATAAATTCTCACATAATCCAACAAAACTTTAATACATGTACACAGAATGTTTAAGATTACAAATAAATGACATGTGCCAAACAATTTTGGTAAGAAATGTATAGTGGCTGAGTAATGAGCATAGACAGATATGGAAATCAGGGTAAGTAGGCCTAACACCATGTGCTTAACACAGTTCAAGATGTGCAAATGGGAGTTGTGGTTATTATCAAATATGATGCCCCGTAAGTTTTTGTGCGTTTTTTTTAATTTTACTGGTTCAAACAACCTATACTGCAAGATAAACAATCCAGAATAAATCATAGCAATTCAAAAAATATATATAATTCCCATGCCAGAGCTCATGATTAGCTTTAAAAATATTATAGGTTATTAAATGTCTAGATTCTAAGCTTTGACTATATTTTGAATTGAAAAAAAGATTGGATCTAAACTTACATGAATCATTGCTCTTTTGATGTAAAAAAAAATGGCTGTGTTGACTGTCATATGCTGTGTGTAAATATTTTCTTTCAGTTGGATCCTATATGTGTTTACCATAATATTAGACAAATATATTTTTACAAAATGTACAGTGCTTTTAATAGAAAAACAATTTCAAGAGAGAAAGATATCTTAAGAGAGTTTTTTCAGCTTTTCAGCCATTCAAAGCCTGGTGTATTGCTGATAACCAGTCTGAAAATGTGTAGCCTACATGTAGTAGTCTAATATCCCATAATATGAATTAGCCCTGCATTATTATTAATAAATCATGACCTGTGCTTCTTCTCTTTTCTACTGTTATATACTTTTTTTGTAGTTTCTATACAACTTTATATACTATTACATGTTCTTCCTTTGTTGATAATAACGATTGTTGATAAAGTGATATTGAAACAAAGGTCTGTGTACTGTGATTGTACATATATATCATTTGTAATACATGTAGATGACTAGATGCAGCCTGCAGGTATTTAAGCTGCACATATTCAACAAAGAGCTCCTGCAGCCAGGCATGATAATATCGTTGAAAACCTAAAATTGTCTGTAACTCAGTTTAGAGGCCATATTAGATGCATGTATTGTAGGCCAATTTATTATGTGTTATTTTCTAGTATTATTTAGATTAACTGAAAATTTGAACTTTTTTTCTTCCTTAATTAGGTGTGAGATTCTAAGGAATGCCTGGTTGCTGTACCCTAGCTTTTTATTATTTCTCTGTCATTCTTTATCACATGATCAGGTGGCTCATGAGACAGAGGTCAAAGCACAGGTCAAGTTGTGTTTCAAAGACAAGGCGGGGCAGGATGTCATTGTTACCAGAAGTATGGTAGCTACTCAAAAGGTAAATGCCATATCACTATGTAATAGACTAGTTTGCAGATTCAAATGATACAAATGACCACAAATATCCACAGATCTGTTAAACATTGAGAACTCCCACTTTACACATTTTAGAATAATCACTGCCAAAGTGATAGAGGTGCTTCGTGAATACCTTTTGTTTGCCTTCTTGAAAAGAATACTTCCATCTTTGTATCACAGAATGTACCATCGAATCAGAAAGTACTAATGATAACAGAACTTTCATGTATCCAGCATGTGTCTCGATTGGTTTTATATTTTTGAACAAATCATTTTTATCTTTCCATGCGTATTAGACAGTATTTACGAATTGGCAAATGCATTGAAAACTTATGACATTTGTAGGCTATATATTGATGGGTTCAGCATGCCCCTAGTAGTTTTTTGTGTTGCGAAAATATATTTTTTCCCTATTTTTTTCCTATTTTTTCCCTATTTTCTGGAAATTCAGACTATTTTTTTCCTATTTCCTTCAAGAAAATAGGAAAAAAATAGGGCTATTTTTTTCCTATTTTTAAGTAAAAACTATTTTTTCCCTATTTTTTTCACCTATATTTTTTTTCAGACTATTTTTTTCCTATTTCCTTCAAGAAAATAGGAAAAAAATAGGGCTATTTTTTTCCTATTTTTAAGTAAAAACTATTTTCCCCCTATTTTTTTCACCTATATTTTTTTTCAGACTATTTTTTTCCTATTTCCTATAAGAAAACAGTAAAAAAAATAGTCCTATTTTTTTCCTATTTTGAAGCACAAACTATTTTCTCCCCATTTTTTTCACCTTCAACTTTTGTGGACTATTTGTTTCCTATTTTTTTATAAGAAAATAGGAAAAAAATAGTTCTATTTTTTCCTATTTTCGAGTACCAAACTATTTTTTCCCTATTTTTCCACCTTCATCTTTTTCAGACTATTTTCTTCCTATTTTCTCCAAAAAAAATATGAAAAAAATAGGATTATTTTTTTTCTCTTTTCGACTTCAAAACTATTTTTTCCCTATTTTTTCACCTTTATCTTTTTCAGACTATTTTTTCCCTATTTTTTCACATTTATCTTTTTCAGACTTCTTTTTACCTATTTGCGAGTACTATTTTCATCCTATTTTTTGCACTTAAATTTTTTATGACATGATACAAATTTGTAAACTATTTTTTGTCTATTTTCTAAACTTGCATATTTTCATTGTTTCTCCTGCCATTATCTCTGTTGTTAATTTTGCGACTTAATGGTGGTTTTTAGCTGTCGGTTCACATATTGAATAGTGAGCTCAAAGATAACCATAAATAAACCATGTGTAACAAGAAAATGTACTCATAGAAATTTCAATTATTTTTTCCTTTCTTAATAGAAAAAAAAACATTCGATCGAGATATTCCCGTTCTATGTGTGTGCAAAGTTTCAACGTAGAGGACAGTACGCAAGTTCCCCTACGTAACTGAACAAGAAGGAGTCGGGCTAACTCGCCCCAGCCTCAAAGACTGGGGCGAGATATCCCGACATGATTTATCGATCGAGAGATACCAGTGGTCTGCTAATTTACGGCCAGGACTAAAGAATGTAAACAAACATCAGCCATCTAGTCTAAAAATGTACAATGTGCACAAACATAATACACATTGGTATCTCTCGATCGATGAATCGTGTCGGGACATCTCGCCTCAGTCTTTGAGGCAGGGGCGAGATGTCCCGTGGGGCGAGTTAGCACGGATTAAAAAAGAAACCCGTTATTTTTTACCCCCACTGCTTTTCGTGCGCTTGCTGAATCATTGTGCGCATCGGACTTTTATTGCTGATTTTCGTTCTTCAAACGTCTCCAAATCACACCAAAATATCTTCCAGCAATTATTCTAGCGATGAAATTTCATCAATAGATAGTGACTCCTCATACTCCGATGCCTCCTTATCCCATTTTAGTGATTCTTCCCAAGAAAATGAGCCCGACAATTTTTCAAAATATTAGTCCCACTCGTAGAGATACAAGTTTGTTGTCGAATGACGGACAATCGACGAGCGGAACTGGCCCCAGAAAACAGCTGAAAAGGTACGTTTATATCTGAAACTTAATTATATTATGATATATAGATTTTTATTGTGTCTGTTGTTGAATATAATGCTACTTCATAATATAGAATGGTATTTTACGTATCAATATTCCCATGTAGTGTTGAGGTTGTACACAACTTCTGAGTGAATGAGTGAATGAGTGAATGTAAACAAACGTGATTACAATAAATCCACGTAGAATTTCAGATTTTTTACCATTGCTACGTCTGTCAATTATATTGCCTTGCATGATATAATGTTTTGATGTGGTTTTAGACTAAATTGTCTCTCAAATTATTCTTCTAGGAATCAGAAAACCCAACCTGCTAAGCACCACGCAAGCCAAGAAGTTGTTGTCGAATGACGGACCATCGACGAGCGGAACTGGCCCCAGAAAACAGCTGAAAAGGTACGTTTATATCTGAAACTTAATTATATTATGATATATAGATTTTTATTATGTCTGTTGTTGAATATAATGCTACTTCATAGTATAGAATGGTATTTTACGTATCAATATTCCCATGTAGCATGTACATTGTACTGATTCATTGTACTATGTAGTGTTGAGGTTGTACACAACTTCTTAGTGAATGAGTGAATGTAAACAAACGTGATTACAATAAATCCACGTAGAATTTCAGATTTTTTACCATTGCTACGTCTGTCAATTATATTGCCTTGCATAATATAATGTTTTGATGTGGTTTTAGGCTAAATTGTCTCTCAAATTATTTTTCTAGGAATCAGAAAACCCAACCTGCTAAGCACCACGCAAGCCAAGAAGTTGTTGTCGAGTGACGGACCATCGACGAGCGGAACTGGCCCCAGAAAACAGCTGAAAAGGTACGTTTATATCTGAAACTTAATTATATTATGATATATAGATTTTTATTGTGTCTGTTGTTGAATATAATGCTACTTCATAATATAGAATGGTATTTTACGTATCAATATTCCCATGTAGTGTTGAGGTTGTACACAACTTCTGAGTGAATGAGTGAATGAGTGAATGTAAACAAACGTGATTACAATAAATCCACGTAGAATTTCAGATTTTTTACCATTGCTACGTCTGTCAATTATATTGCCTTGCATGATATAATGTTTTGATGTGGTTTTAGACTAAATTGTCTCTCAAATTATTCTTCTAGGAATCAGAAAACCCAACCTGCTAAGCACCACGCAAGCCAAGAAGTTGTTGTCGAATGACGGACCATCGACGAGCGGAACTGGCCCCAGAAAACAGCTGAAAAGGTACGTTTATATCTGAAACTTAATTATATTATGATATATAGATTTTTATTATGTCTGTTGTTGAATATAATGCTACTTCATAATATAGAATGGTATTTTACGTATCAATATTCCCATGTAGCATGTACATTGTACTGATTCATTGTACTATGTAGTGTTGAGGTTGTACACAACTTCTGAGTGAATGAGTGAATGTAAACAAACGTGATTACAATAAATCCACGTAGAATTTCAGATTTTTTACCATTGCTACGTCTGTCAATTATATTGCCTTGCATAATATAATGTTTTGATGTGGTTTTAGGCTAAATTGTCTCTCAAATTATTTTTCTAGGAATCAGAAAACCCAACCTGCTAAGCACCACGCAAGCCAAGAAGTTGTTGTCGAGTGACGGACCATCGACGAGCGGAACTGGCCCCAGAAAACAGCTGAAAAGGTACGTTTATATCTGAAACTTAATTATATTATGATATATAGATTTTTATTGTGTCTGTTGTTGAATATAATGCTACTTCATAATATAGAATGGTATTTTACGTATCAATATTCCCATGTAGTGTTGAGGTTGTACACAACTTCTGAGTGAATGAGTGAATGAGTGAATGTAAACAAACGTGATTACAATAAATCCACGTAGAATTTCAGATTTTTTACCATTGCTACGTCTGTCAATTATATTGCCTTGCATGATATAATGTTTTGATGTGGTTTTAGGCTAAATTGTCTCTCAAATTATTTTTCTAGGAATCAGAAAACCCAACCTGCTAAGCACCACGCAAGCCAAGAAGAAGAGCAAGTCTTCCATTAAGTCCGAGAATGTGTCTGCGAGGTAAATAAATGTCCTTACTAACTAGAAATCTAAATCTATTGTTGATAATCTTTTTGGGTATATTTATTTCATGTTTGTTAGTTAAAGGTATTACAAAGTTTTAGTATTGGGTCATGAATTTGGTTCAAATTAACATATTGGAAGCATATGATTTTCATGGTCGCAGCTACCATTGTACGGCCATAGGCGCTATTTGAAATTTATCAAAATTTACCGGGAGCACCGGTAAATTTTTATATTCAATTTTTCTTGAAAACAAGTGTTTTAGGGGCTAATTTTTTTAGTGCTCATAATGCAGGGGCATCCAAATATATCAAAATTGTAAAGATTCACTATCCACCCAATTTTCGAAATTTCCCAAAACTTTGTATTACCTTTAAGATCTGACATCAAAATATTAGAGTAGTTTACCTCATCATTATGCTAGAAAAATAATGTGCAGGTGGCACAAGTTCTACCTACATTATTTTTCTCTTTCCTTTTTATTTTTTTCTTCAAAAAATTGTTCCTTTACTATTTTCTTTTCTGTATTTTATGTTTTATTTTATGTATGTTCACCCAATATATCTAAGAATAAAATAAAATTTAATTAATTGCCTACCTGAGTGGTTTACATTTCATGCACCTTGACAGCTCTATGATGACTCTGTTGTTTCACCATCCGTTCGTCGTCAGCCTGGCATCTTTTTTGCTATCATTCTTTTGTACACACATGTTCTATGCCTTTGAATTTTTTATTATGAAATACATAAATACTTGTACTAAGTATTAATTGCATGTTCATAAATGTACCAATGCATGATTATTCTAACCCCTAACTCACATTTCATTTATATCTTTACAGATCCATTGAAACTAATCGAGAGACAATGTACATGTAACGTACAACCACCATTTGATTAGATGCCTGTGAACAGTATGACGAACATCTGTATCCTTTACATTAGTATTTGTTTCCATTTTATTATGTAATTCTTATGTCTAATCAATAATCATTGAGATTCATAGGCAAGTACAACATGTATGTGTACACAATGAGTGCCTGCATATTGTGAAGATAAAGGACCATAATACCATTACTTATGATACATGGTAATGATGGTATACTTTGTAAAACTATTTGAAAATAGTAGCATGTAAGTCTGTCATTTTCTTGTTTATATATATCTCAGTGACATGACATGTCATTGATTTTGTAGTAAGTGTTTCTAGATTATGATGATTGTATTAAGATTTTGACAGTTCCATTGAGATTGAGAAAATTATGTAACATGTCAACTGTACTATAAAGCATACCGGTACGTGCATTGTTGAAAAATCTGTTCTATGATTTATTTTATTTTGTTATCTTTGTAAATAACGAGAAAAAAATATTATTTGTCATGATTTTCTTGATGTTTGAAAATTGTATTACATTATTAAGAGCACTTTGTAATTAAATTATAATAAAAGAGACAGAAAACAACACTCTCATGTCGAGAATACTGCTTTATTTGGTTACTAGTGAGGAAGAGAGCTTGTGATCGTCTGGCATATCCGCATCGGCTCAGTAATAGTCCTGAAATTCACCTCTGGAAAATAAAGTACATGTATTTTATTGGACACATTCCCTTTTATTCTTTTTGTTTGTTACAGTCCACTGCCATTATAACGAGGTGCTCGGGACCAAGCCAATTTCCTTGTTAAAATGAAATCATGTTATACTCAAGTTACTGAACACATTGGTTTGTTTAAAAATTGGGACTGATGAGAATTGCCTCATAATAACATCTTGGTGTATCCATGTTCGTTATAATAGGACTGGACTGTATAACATTTTCCATATATACCCATTGACTATTTTAAATGTTCTACTAAATGGATTAGACTGAAAGGATGAAGTGAATTTGGCAAACTGAGTAGGTGCATCGATGCAGAGAAAAGAGCTGTAGGAGTAGGGTGACTATTCTACAGTGGAAACTTTTGACAATGAGGTCATGTGCAACCAAGAAATATTAACCCCCAAAAGCTGGTAAATTACCTTGTCATTTTAGGTATAACTGATCTCTTTATATCAAGTTTGCACTGTGTGATTTAGTTGAATATACAGAGTTGTTGACTGGATGTGTGAGATGGTAGTGCTTGAGAAATCCATGAAAGTAAAGGATGAGTGATCTCCCCTATTTCCTGACTATTTTTTCTGATTTCCTCACTATTTTCTTACTATTTTTTTCCTATTTTCTTACTATTTTTTCCCTATTTTCCTACTATTTTTTCCCTATTTTCCTACTATTTTTTTAGCTATTTTTTTCCTATTTCCTTACTATTTTTGTCCTATTTCCTCACTATTTTTTTCCTATTTCCTCACTATTTTATTCCTATTTTCCCACTATTTTATTCTATTTTCCCACTAATTTTCACTGTTCACTAGCACCTAGTTATCACTATTTTTTCACTATTTTCTTCATAATTTTCTACACTATTTTTTTCCTATTTTTTTCCTATTTTCAGGACTGAAAAATAGGAAAAAAATAGGAAAAAAATAGAAAAAATTGTTTCAAACCTATTTTTTTCCTATTTCCAAAACTATTTTTTACCTATTTTTTCCTTTTAAAAAAATAGGGAAAAAATAGAAAAAAAATATATTTTCGGGACTATTTTATCCCTATTTTTCCCCTATTTTTTTCCTATTTTTTTACGACTGGGGGCATCCCACTTAATGTCTTGCTGAAAAAAATGTTCAATTAAGCCTATGCTGACAGTTTTAAGGGTTTAAAACAAGTAGTAATTGCTTCATAAATGAAGTGCACTGGAAATTATGTGTTTCTTCTCAATATATTTGGAATCTACATATCATGAGGGTCTATTTAATGCCCTGAAAGTAATTCATTAGGCCTAAAAAAAAAAATGTTGTATTGCCCTTCAGGTGCCAAAACATGGATCAGTCGGTCGGAAATCTTTTTGTTCTTCTTTTTGTTCTCCCTCTTTGGGCTTATATTTCTCAGTTTTGAATGCTTTAATACACAATTTTGTATTCATTAAACATTTTTTTCCCTAAAAATTGGTTTAAAAAAAAAAAAACCTTTTTTAAAAAGTTGACCATAGATTTCAAGATTTTTGGGTCGGTCGCATAGGGCAATACAACATCTTTTTTTTTAAAGATAAAGACCAGTCATGGTCATGCGATTGCTTTGTGAAAGAGACGTGGAATGGATCGGAAAAGGTTGATCATCTTGATGTGTACTGCAAGGTTCTGGAATCATCAAAATGATAAGAAATTTGGCCCAGTTTTGGTAAAGTTACAAGCACTGTACACATAAAGATGTATATAGGACTACGCGACAGGTGTGCGACACTTGTGCGATATCTATCAGGTCCAAATTTATCAATTAGTAGGCAGTTTCTCAGCAAAATTCGTATCATTACGTATTAGTCAAAACATATTCTTTTACATGATTGGTAATAAGAGCTTCCATTTCATTTTTTGAGAGGGGCCGCGGGCGTTTCCCAAACTGGTCTTTACCTTTAAACGCCTTATAGGCCTCATACTGGTATGCCATTTTCCCTCTTTGATTGTAGGAAAAAAGAATTGAATTCAAGTCTTTGGAAGGAACTATTCTGAGAGAGGTAAGGTATTTAAAAATATATCGTCGCTGTTTTCACGAAGTGACGGTAGTGAAAAAAAATTGCATTCACTTTGCGTTACGATTTTCCTTACTACCGTCACTTCGTGAAAATAGGGACGATATGTATAGAAACATATTGAAGAATTGCCTAACAAAGCAACATGAAAATTAAAAACAAATATTTAGTTGGATAATGATAGATTTCTTGAGATTTGTTTTCAATACGTGAAGCAAAGGCTTATACATACACCATTTTTCTGTGTAAATTTATTCTATTGAAAGTTTGTATGTTGCAATGAAAATATATCTTGTGTAATTTCTCTTGTAATGCCATTCTATTCTTTATGTTCATGTATAAGATTACAAGTCATTTCATGTAAATAGTTGGAAGGGTACAGAGTATGTGATGGTACTGTCCATCAATTGATTTTTTTTCCCTGTTACCCTAGTAATGTAATCATTGTTAGAGCTATTAATTTGCATCAGATCATATAAATCAAAATATATAGACAAATTCAGCATTAATTGTTTCTCCTTGTATACTCAATTTTACATTTCCAGAAACACAGCATCAGTTTAAAATGTGCGGAAATGGATCGAGAGGTGAGAATATTTCCTGTTTTTCCTTCCACATATAGCTCCGTTTAGTCTCATTTGACAACGCTCCCTATCGTCAGAGTCCAGTAGCCTATAAACATGTTAGCCTATGGACTTAAAAAAAAAAAAATCATTAAAATTTTTTGCTTAAACAAAAAAGCACATCTACCCCGACGTACCTTATCACTAGCTCTTTCATTGGAACACTCATGTCCCATTGACTTTTGAAAGTTTACCCACTGTAATTTGGTCAAAATAGGTCGCCAGCTCGCCATTGCCTATATAACACATGTGCAACAAGTCAAACTTTGGACGCAATTTGCCACTCGATTTTAAGGTTATAAGTCAAGCACACAAAGGATAACAAGCATAAATTATCATAGATCAGTTCTGATTTGTTCATTGTCTATTTCAGCCAACCCCCCACCGTAATTTTTCCATTTAGTATAGGCAAGCATTTTGCAGAGGTAAACAAAAACATGAATATTCATGAACACCATGGACTATTCGATTATTAACAGAGGGGTGCAATTGTGCACCACATCAAACTCCCCTACTTTCAGTCAAGTATTTCATTGTATTATGTAGTTTAGTAGGTTTATTTTACTAACTGTTTAATTATCAGATATCAATGATAGTTTAAAGATATGGAAAAGCTTCTTGTATTTTATATTTAGCAAAGCAATCTCACATACAAAATCACTATCAAGTGTCGTCTGATCCGCAGATCGCCGTCTGCTATATAATTACGTTCAAGGCACATTTATCTGTGGACTGTGATGTACACAGTTTACTTGTCATCGTAGATTTATGATTAGCCATCTGTCATGAATTAATCTTTAATTGTTGACACACATACAATTACCACATACATGAACACTCACTTCCCCTCCCCAACACACCATTTTCGTGCACCCGGTTCACACATCATACCCAATGGCATATACACCCTGCAACATAGTGGAACATTCTAGTTTGGTAGTGACGGCAAACTAGCTATGTTTGTGCTGGCGAAAATGAGACAACCGGAGCAATGGTGAAGCTCCTGGTTTTGACTCCATTGATTATTCTGTAGTGAAAAAGGTTATTCATGTCATATCTAAACCGCTGTGCAATATTTTTACATTCAGTCTCTCCCATTTTGAATTTTATACTGTTCGCGGACGATACAAACATATTTTATATGCACAAAGATGTTGAATGTCTGACCAAAAATCTAAACACTGAGCTTCTAAAGGTTAGTGAGTGGATTAAAGCAAATAAACTACAACTTAACTATGAAAAAACCAATGTTATGTTATTAAACTTTCCAAAGACGTGAGCTAGTGAAGTAAAAATATATATGAATGGAAATCTGATTGAACATACAAGTTCAACCAAGTTCTTAGGCATTAATATTGATAAAGATCATAACTCTTAAGCTGCCACCCATACAATGCACCCAGTGCCACAGTGCTAATCCCTATTGTGCCAGCCATAAATCTCCTGTGTGCCAAGTTAATTTTAAAGTTGGTTCAAGTGCGTGTTATTTAAATCTTTACAAAAAACAAATCGCTGAATTACTCGAGAAAATCCAATCTGACTGTTGTATACAAAGACGCGTAATCCAAAGCCGATAATCTGATGCACGCGAAGGTACTTTCAATAGCGCTGCAAAAGCACTCAGCACGGTGCAATGGGCATGAACAATAACTGTTATTACATATGCGTGCTAGCGTGCACAAAGCAGACAAACGGTAGCTCGCTAGCAAAAACGAAGCAATCAATCGATAGCGCGCTCGCGTGCACAGAGCACTATAACAATAGCGAGCTAGCAGTCTCATGGCAGGATATGAGTTAAGTGGAAAACACACGTCTATGAAGTTCTACGTAAAGTGTCTAGAACAATAGGAATTATGAGTAAAATTAAAGACATCTTGCCAACCAATATAATGTTATGCAACTCACTAATCTTGCCTTACATATCCTACTGTAACATTATATGGGGTTCTTGTAAACAGCATTTACTCAATCGTATTTTCCTCCTACAAAAAAGAGCAGTTCGTATAATTTGCCACAAGCCATTTTTAAGACCTCTATTCTTGAAACTGAATATTCTCCCAATATCATTATTACATGATTTTCAACTCTGTGTTTTTATGTATTCATATTATCATAACCTATTACCATAAATTTTTTGTAATATATTTCAGAGCAATAACAATATTCATAGATATAATACCAGGACTTCAGCAGACACTCGTGTAATATATGGTCATTCTTCATTTTCAAACAGTTTCTTGTTATGCCAAGGACCCACTATTTGGAACAAACTACCCCCTAAACTTAAACAGTGTGCATCTTTAAACAGTTTTAAGCATTATCTAAAACTTCACCTGATACAGAAAATTTGAATTTGACAAACGCAATTTTTATGTGTGTAATTACCTTTGTAGTATTGTATTTTCTTTGTCCCTTTTTTGTTTTTTGTGTGTACATTTTTAGGATCATCTACCTATAAGTTTTTGTAACTGTTTTGATGATCCAACCACTTCGTAATTTATTTTAGTGTATTTTCTATCATATTGGTTTATCTATGTTTGCAAGAAACTATTGTATTCTTTGCCTTTGTATTATTTTATGAAAGTGGTGAATAAATTAAATTCAATATGTTTTTATGATACTGTCATTGTTTGTGATGATAGATGCTACCATACTTTTTGTCTGTATGTCTTTCCATGTGAGCTGATACACTCCTCCCCCTCAGCCTCCACATTCTCCTCCTCAGCTCCTCCTACTTCTTTCTCTTCTTCTTTGTCTTCCATTTATTCCTCTTTCTTTTCCTATTTTTCTTCCTTATCTTTATATCTCCTTCTCCTTCTTCTCCTTTTTCTTCCTTATCTTATTTCTCCTTTTCCTTCTTCTTTTTCTTCTTCTTCTTCTCCATTGGCGTGGTCGTCTTGTTTTACTTTTTCTTATTCATGTTCTTCTCCTTCTTCTTCTTCTTCTTCTTCTCCTTCTCTTTCTTTCTCTTCCTCCTCTTCTTCCTCTTCATTCCTGTTTGGTTTGGGGGGTTGTTTTTTTGTTCTTGTTGTTGCTCAGCAGTGAAGGATTTGATTGTTTTGTTATAAAATGGATTGATTTAATTCATGTAAAAGACATCATTATGACACCATTATTTTGATGATATTTGTCTAGATGGCAGAGAGTCTTGGTGTGACCAAACCAGTTCTTAGCAATGTCATCTTCTGCCACCAGGAAGACGCTAACTGGTAAGATTATCTTACTTTCACTAGTCCATTGGATAAATCACATATTATATATGGTCTAGGGTTCAAATCCCATTTAAAGAGAAGGTTGAGTTCTGGGGAGAGGTGAAAAATAATTTGTGAGCGTTATCATTGTTTTTATGCAAGTGTGGAAGGATATGCGAGAAAACTTGTTACCTGAAAAGTGAAAAGCATGTTTGTTCAAAACCTGATTTTTATGCCACATGTTTGTGTAGTCCCATATACATCTTTCTGTGTACAGTGCTTGTTACTTTACCAAGACTGGGCCAAATTTCATTTTGATGACTCCAGAACCTTGCAGAACATGCAATAACTTTTTCTGATCAATAGGTCAGTTTCGTAATGTATTCACAGACATTTAAATCGCATTACGTAATCGGAGGGTTGATCAAACAAAGAACTTGCGGTGCGTAGAAGCCTATACACTTTGTGTGTACACAGTACATGACTGTGTTCGCTATAGTTTGATTGTATCATTTGTTTTCGCTATGTTGAGATACCCCCTTAAAAAAGAAGAAAAACATGGTCAATGATGCGACATTGGCTTGAAAGCCAGTGATGAAACAGAAAGCGAAGAACCAAAATATCAGTTAGCAGATATCAGTAATTTCCATTCAATTTTGCATTTACCTTAGCTTGAAACTGAGTACAAATTTGGACGTAGAAATGAAAGAAGTGATGAAATTGTTTCCACTCGTTTGCACACACAGTCACCTCTGCTTGCAGAAGAACGTGCGTACGTGCGCGTACCATGTGTAGGCGCGATTCACATTTTTATAATGAAAACAAATTTACGGATTAAAAAATGTTTGTGAAACGCCTTGATACAAACTATTTCAAGGAGAAACGACTAACGAGAAGCAACCACAGTGACCACAGAATCAATATTATTAACAAAAGTAACAAGAAATAATGATAATAAAGGTAATAATGATGACACTATAAGGTCTTTGTAATAAAATAATATTTATAAAATAAAGTCGGGTGATGACAGAGAGCTTGAATAAGAATGAGGAATAATGATAAACAAATAATTTTGGACGGAAAAAATGAAGAAAAACAATGAACAAGGAAGAAGAATGTGTAAAGTAAAGATTGATAAATAATGATAGAGCAATGGAAAAAAGGAATAATAAAAGTAATAATAAAAAACACTTATGATGGCACGGAAGAAGAATCAAGATGATGAATAATTTTATTGTATAAAATAAGATTAGGAATTAAGTTTGATTATCACAACATAAAATTAATTCAAGAAGCAATTATTATTATTAAAAAAAAAAAAAAAATTCTTATTACATTTTCTAATTTTGTTTGTTTAATATTTATATATATTTTCTTTTTGTTCAAGTTGATATGTTCTGTTGCGTCGGTTTGACCTGTAGTCTAAAAACACACAAGTCGCTATCATGAGCTGCCGAGAGCTAGCTAGAGGGGGGATTGTACTCGAGCTTCTCAAAATGGCCATCAGAAAATATTAATCAAAAGTCTTCAAAACTCTTAAAAGCCTTCATAAATGCATAGTCCACCATATTCTTTACTAGATAATTGAATACGTCATAGGTCCCAAAGTCAGGAATATCGTCAAACTTAAGGGAGGTATGTAACTAGTTCACTTAACGAAAATCCTGCCCGTTGTAATTTCCCCAAACACAGTCACGTCTACCGAGTGACTCAGGCCCTAGGTCACGAGCAGGCTAGTCCTTCTTTTTTATCATGATTAACATTCAACAATTTTACTTTTTATAATTATTGTACAGTAATATTCTTCACATTTCGTGTGACGATCATGCGAACACTGATGAAGATAATGATAATAATATATTTAATAATAATACTGATAATAAGATTTAAATAATAATGATTATAATGTTAGTAATAATAATGATAATACAAACAATGAAATCAATGATAATAGTAATGATGATAATGACAATAAACGGCCCTAATAGTTTAGCAATAACAGCTATACCTGTTAACAACAGTAAGCCTATATCTTATCCCTACCTAGTCAACAGTATGTGTGTGGAGGAGGGGGGGGGGGGGCTATATCCCCATCCCCAGCGGGTTCACACGCCCATGGTACACCTTGCTGTAACATGAATAAGACTTTATGATATGTACAGAGCTACCAAGTGTCACGCATTGTGCATGACAGTCACGCATCGAGGGCCAAAAAACGCTGTCACGCATCAGGTCCAAATTGCATTTTTGTCACACATCAGGGCCAGACTGGGGAAAAAAAGGGGAAAAAAGATAGTAATTTCTAGACTACGTACTGGCCGACCGCCTCAAGGACTCAGCTAGCTCCTCGTAGGGTTCGTGTACAATCTATATCGCATGCATGTAGCTCATGCATGCAGGCCTGCTATCACGTCCCTTCACGCGCGCGTGCGATTTCAAAACGTACACTATATACGATATACCTACATAAGCTATACCCTCATTTCGTATTATGAATAGTGACCCTCTACTCCTATTATGAATAGCGACCCTAATTTCGTTTTAAGAATAGCGACCCTAATTTTGTATTATAATTAGCGACCCTCTACTCCTATTATGAATACCGACCCTCGTCTTGTTTTATGAATAGGGACCCTCTTCTCGTTTTATGAATAGCGACCCTCATTGTGTTGTATTATGAATAGCAACCCTCATTTTGTTGTATTTTTAATAGCGACCCTATGCTCCTATTATGAATAGCGACCCTATGCTCCTATTATGAATAGCGACCCTCATTTTGTTGTATTATGAATAGCGACCCTATGCTCCTAGTATGAATACCGACCCTCATTTCATATTATGAATAGCGACCCTCTCGTCATTTTATGAATGGCAACCCTCGATCTCCTCGTCTTATGAATAGAGACCCTCATTTCGTATTATGAATAGCGGTAATATTGTCTATGAAGCCAAGGTTGTGACCCCCAACGATGAGAAACTCTACATTAGACTCACATCCACCTCCCTCAAAGACAGATATGCAACTCACAAAGCAAGCTTCACCCAACAAGAAAAGAAATACCAGACCGAACTAAGCAAACACATCTGGATGCTGAAAGACGACGGGACACCCTACACAATATCATGAAGAATCGTCCGGCACGCCCAACCCTACTCACCCAGAACAAATCGCTGCAATCTCTGCCTATGGGAAAAGTACCACATCATCATCACTGCTGAGAAATCAACAATCCTGAACTCTAGAACCGAACTCATTTCCACATGTAGACATAAGAGAAAGTTTCTACTCTCTGAATATAAACCCCTCCCCCCCCCCGTACCACCATGACCTTTCCCCTTACCCTTAAACCACTTAATTCCACTATTGTATTATTGCGTTCACCCTTACTTGGGTATTATTTGTATCTCTTTTGTATTCTTGCTTGACTGCACATGAGTGTTTTTTACTTCGCCATGATTGTATAATGTATTTAGTTACTGATGAGCCTTCTGGCGAAACAGTCTGTATAACTCGTTCCAATAAAGTGTAACCTTCCAACTCCTATATCTACATATGCTCCTACAGTTGAGCACTGTCAGAAATTGCAGTTTTTACTAAACTTGCTTTTATATATATATATATATATATATATATATATATATTTTTTTTTTTTTTTCCTTCCAACATCCTTTCTTAATTTTCTCATAGTCTCCTTACAAGAGATGCCATTTGGCAATTACGAAACTCATTTAACACACCGTTGCAGTACGCAGAAAATCTTTCCTCTTCGTATTAAGTAATTCTCTACCAATTAAACTATCTCGATCTCTCTCTCGAGACAAACTTTGTCAGAAAGATTATTGGGCAAATTAACTCCTATTAATGTAAGGATATTTTTACTAAGCTCTGTATTGTAAAGAAGATAAATGGAGACCTCTTTGCAGTTAACTCTCCAATGCCCTACATTCCTACACGAAAAGCATGATCTCGGCTTTCTGATTGCTATTAACATGCTGCTGAAGTCAACGAATTGAGCTGGCTTGGCAGCCCCGTTGTCTCGCATGTCCGTGTTCACGAGTTCGATAACCTCGGTCGGCTCCATGGTAGTTGTCTCGTTGAAAGTTCAAGCTAGAATGATTCAATTACACACTAATTGATGCCATTCCCTGGTCTCCGTGGCAAGAAGCTCGCACACCTGTATAAGCTGCTTATATGCAAATTACATTCCACCGGGGCAAAGGTCCCAAACCCAACATAAGTATGCATTCATAAACGATACAAACAACATTTGCCTGCTATACAATCGTACCGCAGACAAATAATATTCTGGCATTGCAATAAGCATATAGTCTTGTAGGACTATACAAAGTTTGTTTGTGTAGTCCAATATACATTTTTCTATGTACGGTGCTTGTTACTTTATAAAGCTACAGTCCCATCCCGGACCCCATCCGGGGTGATCCGGGATTCGGTCCGTGTTGACACCGGGGTGGTCCTGGATGGTCCTGGATGGTCTTGGGCGGTCCGGGAGTCGACCCCGGATGTTTTTGACGGTCAAAAACTGCCGGGGTGGTCCGGGACAATAGTTTGATCCGAGGTGATCCGTGTAGCCACCGTGCTGGGTCCGGGGTCATCCGTAGTGGCGCCGGTGTGGTCCGTGTTGATCCGTGGCAGTCCGGGAGTGAGTTATTGACCCCGGATCACCCCGGCGCCCCTACGGATGATCCCGGGCCCAGCACGGTGGCGACACGGATCACCCTGGACCAGCACGGGATGATCCGTGTTGGCACCGAGATGGTCCGGTGTCATCCGTGTTGGCACCGTGTTGGCACCGGGGTGGTCCGGGACAGTCCGTGGCGGCTCCGTGCTGGGTCTGGAATGATCTGTACTGCTGCCGGGGCTATGCCCGGACGGTCCGGGGCGGTCCGTAGTGGTACCGTGTTGGGTCCGGGGAGACGGTCGGCGGTTGCGATTTTTTTAACAAAACATCCCGGACCATCCCGGATCACCCCAGACCATGGTCCGGGATGGTCCGGAGTGGTCCGTGCTCGTCCGTGCTGGTCCGGCTTTATATGGGACTGGGGCTTAACCAAGGCTTGGCCAAATTTCTTATCATTTGATGATTCCAGAATCTTGTAGTACACACCAATATATGTTAAATGATCAACCTAAAGTATACATTTTGCGCCTCCTAAGTTTCAGAACAATTTGCGGCCCCTCAATAAGATATAGATTTTGCGCCCACTAAATTTAAGATCAATTTTGCGCCCCCCTCAATAAGATATAAATTGTTGCCCCATAACTTTCAGATCAATTTTGCGCCCCCTTTAGTTTCAGATCAATTTCAATTAAATCTGACTAAATATAAGAAAGTTATGATCTTTTCAAACATTCCAGGGGGCTCACCTTCCAGAGGCGGTGACGTATAAATGAGCAAAACTTTTTTTTGGGGGGGGGGGGGGGAGGGGGGCAGAAGAAAAATCTGCATCACCACCACTCTTACATGTTACATTCAGGCCCAGCGGAACGTGTTTCAAAGTGGTGTATCAACAATGAGGTATAGCGTAGCGAGCGGAGCGTAAATTGGCGTGGAGTCCAGGGGCTGGGCTTTTGTGTAAAATGAGTTATTTTATAGGACCAGAGAAAAAACTGTAAATTTATTCTGTGCTTTTTTTTTTTTGTTGAATATTTGAATCACTATTTTTAAATCGTCGTCGTGAAATCAAGTCTGTGTGGCGATATCACAGTAGTGTTTACAGTGGTGTTATAAGCTATCGATATTGGGCCCTTATTTCATTAGCAAATTTTTAGCTCGATTTAAGAGCCCTTGACTGCTCTAAACACTAACACTAACATCCAACTTGATATCATTCAGTGTACATGTATGTATACTATGTAGCGCTGTGATATAGTGTATTATATCCCTCATTTATAGTTGTTTGCATTCCTTTACTAGGGCAATGGATACAAACTATCATCGCCTCGGTGATCTCGGGGCTACCATCTTCAATCGCCTTGCGGCTCGGGAAGATACCGGTAGTAGCCCCGAGATCACCTCGGCGATGATAGTTTGCACCATTACCCTCGTAGTCGATTAATATTTGCTTACTATGAATAGCGTAGCTAAATGCCTAATACCGGTAATAATAATAATACTATTCAATGTCAACAATTTCATCACAAGTTTTCTTGATAAATTTCAAGTTTTGTTTTCCTTTCATTTTCTCACTTCTTCCTCTTCAGGCCTCTCAGTGATGGGAAGACTCTCAAAGGAAAGTTTGATGATATTTTTGCTGCAACCAGGTAAGAAATTTGTTTTTGAAATGTTAACTTCATTTGATAGATTTCAATTTTAGGCATTTATAATGCTCTTTAATTTCCATTATTTTTATTATGGCATGATGGTTAGTGGATTGTATTGTTGGCTCAATCAGCATGTTGTCAGTTCAGTCCTATCAAGATACTCATACTTTGACACAAGGCCTTTCGTCAAAAATGAATTGGCTAAAACATATTTACTAGTGTTTGTTCTGGAAAGAGTATACTGGATAATTAATTTTATACTCAACATGGAAACAATTTAGAAATAGAAGAAATTGACAAAATCTATTTGTGCTTCGACCACAGATTAGGTCATTTATTTATTTATTATCACATTTTGATATGTATGGTTAAACCCCATTTCAAACAACATAATTTTCATAGGACACTGCATTATGTTTGTATTGTTGACATGAAATCTGCATATATTGATATATATAATTGGGGTTTTCCTGTCTTTGGTTCAGTGAAACTAATTGAGTTTCTGTTTAATTTTTATCTATAGGTACATCAAGGCTCTTGAAACAATCAGAAACTTACGGGCAAAGCAGGTAATAGGCATTTCCAAATCTCCATCTAACACTTTCTCTCCTTCTCCCTCTCTCGTTCTCTCTCTCTCTCTCTCTCTCTCCCCCTGGCTTTCTCTTTATCTTCTCTTTTTTTTGTCAGTCTCTCTCTTTATTCCTCTTTTAATTATTGCCTACTTTTCTTCCATTTTTTTCCATCTTCTGTTGATGTTAGGGTCACAAGTTAATGGCCCGTATTCTGAAGTCGTGTCTAACTCCTGTTTAACTAAACACATGTCTAAGTCCTGTCTAAGTCCCGTCTAACTTTATAGTCACAAAGTCGTGTCTAACTTTTTTCGTATTCTTAAGTCGTGATTAATTCAAGTTAAACACGAAGTCCTGTCTAAGCTGTCCTGTTTAACTTTAGACAATCGTGAGGGGTTGTTTAAGTCCTGATTAAGGGCGTGATTCTGCTGCTTTTTAACGCCTACGGTATACACTCTTCTTGCTGACCCCGAACTTGCGGAGGAGAACGATGGTACGTGCATCCTCTAAAATTTCAAATACTTTTTGCAGGATTTTTTTCTATGGTGTAGCCTGATTTTTTTTTCTAAATACTATTAACTATTCTTATCTAATGGTGACATCTTGGAAATTCCATAATCTATAATAAACTAACCATTCTGTTGGAGTAGTTTCTTTTCTGGTTCTTCCGAGCACTGAGGCACTGATAAGTGTATTATTAGTGTGTTTGTACTGCACTGTGCCCCAATCCAGTGCAGTGTAAAGTGTTCAGTACACGTAGTACATAGGTACGTACACAGTACCGTAAATCTCCGTGTATAAGACGCACCTGTGTTTAAGGCGCACCCCTATTTTGTTGCCAAAAACCCATGCGGGAAGGACTTTCATTTAACATTGAGGTGCAGTTGAAGGCGCCGATTTGTGCTTGTGAACTTGTCACAAATAATAGTAACAATGTCGTTTTTAGAAGAATGTGTAAGATCATTAATGTAAATTAAAAACAGTAGAGTACCTAGGATGGAACCTTGTGTACGCCATGTGTTATAGAAGAAAAATTGAGGAATTATTATTATAAACTACATATTGAGATCTATTAGAGAGATTACTTTCAAACCAAGATGACAGACAAATTTGAGTGTTGTTGTAGTTTCCGAGTGGTGAGTCAACATACCAATTACTGAGCTGAGAGACATTGCCAGGTATAGCGCCGGGTGGAAGGGCATAAATTGAAACTTTTTTTTTGGTACCCGTGTATTAGACGCACCCCCGACTTTCAATATTTTTCGGCGGAAAAAAAGCGTGCCTTATACACAGAGATATACGGTACATGCAGTCTAGGCATGACGTCACGATCACATCACTAGCACGCGCACAACTAGCTGTGCGCGTTAATTTATTTATACGGTGCGCGCATGCATGCCCATTGGGTCTATCGTCAGAATTAACGCCTACTGGGCATGTCGTGACTAAAGTTAAGAATGACTTCGGATTTAAACAGAACTTACTAGGACTTAAACAATTGTTTAGTTAGATGCGACTTAGACACGACTTCAGAATATGAAATTTAGTTAAACAGGACTTAGACGCGACCTCGCGTTTAAGTCGTGTCTAACTAATAGTCAGGTGGCTAAAGGCCCTTTTACACTTTCACGGATCGCATCATGGATCATCCCGGATCTTAATCCGGGGTGTTCCGGCGTGCGACACCACGATTTCTTCTCGATGCCGGTGTGGATAAGTTCCGAACTGGGTGTATACACGGGCAAGTACGGTGTATCCACGGACAGACAAGGTAGCAACGCCGGAAACGCATACAGAGCTAACACGGATTTCAAGGAAGAGCACGGAGGCTACTGGGTACTTTTACGGTCCTTACACGGAGGTGTACGTTGTCTATTGGGATATCTCCGGAATGTTGACGGGTGACTTGAGCTTGTAGGCGCTCATTTGATATACAGAATTTCAAACCCGGATGAAACCGGTGTTAATACGGACCTCCCGGTGTCTACACGGACTGTCCCGGATGTATTCGGCGGCTACACGGAGGTACACGGTGCCTACAGGGAAGAGGACGGATTGTTTCATCCGTGAACTCCGGGATGAAAAATTAAGCAAGCTTAATTTTTTCCCCGGATATGCCGGTACGCCAAGGATCACGCCGGATGCTTCCCCGGTGTATACACGGTAATGCCGGAGATAACACGGATGATCCCAGAGCGACGATCCGGGATGATCCGTGAAAGTGTAAAAGGGCCTTAAGCGTCAAAATTATCGATTATCGTTACACGGTGGACAAAAGCGCCATTTTTGGTACAGGGCTTCCTTAGGACCTACTGAACGATAATAGCATAGGAGCCCTCGGTAAAAATTTGATATAAAGGTGTGGGGGCGGGGGCGTCATCCCCGAGCCCCTAAATAATATTTAAGGTAAAATAACATTGATTTGTTGTTGTATGAATGTTAAATTTGGTACAGGGCTTGTAAGGACCTTCTGAACGATGTTAAGGTTGGAGCCCCCAACAAAAAATTGTATATAGGGGTGATTTGGGGGCGGGGGCGTCGTACCGGAGCCCCCCATATTATATATCATAAAAGATCACATTGGTTTGTGGTTATACGACAGCCTGCTTTTGTACAGGGCTTCCTTAGGACGCCCCCGCCCCCAAAACACACCTATATAAATGTTTTGTTGGAGGCTCCAACCCTAACATCGTTTAGTAGGTCCTAAAAAAAGCCCTGTACCATAAATTGCATTCGTGCGAGAAGAAAAAAAAATTGTTGTTGTTTTACCTTGATATATATTTTGGGGGGCTCCGGGATGACGCCCCTGCCCCACACCCTTATATGAAATTGTTGCCAGGGGGTCCTACCCTACTATCTTTCAGTAGGTCCTTAGGATGCCCTGTACAAAAACAGGCTGTCGTATAACCACAAACCAATGTGATCTTACATGATATATAATATGGGGGGTCCGGTACGACGCCCCCGCCCCCCCAAATTACACCTATATAATTTTTTTTTGAGGGGGCTTCAACCCTAACATCGTTCACATGGTCCTAAAAAGCCCTGAACCAAAAATTACATTTGTACAACAACAGATCAATGTTATTTTGACTTATATTTTATTTAGGGGCTCCGGAATGATGCCCCCGCCCCAACACCTTTAAATTAATTTTTTGCCGAGGGCTCCTAGGCTAATATCGTTTAGTAGGTCGAAAGGAAGCCCTGTACCAAAAATGGCGCTTTTGTCCGCCGTGTAACGATAATTTCGCTAAGCCACCTGACTATAAACAGTTGTTTAACTTTAGACACAACTTCAGAATACGGGCCACTGTGATTTTAACCGTCTTCTAAGTGCCTCTGATTAAGCGATTAGACTTTGTTGCTCAAGATGATATATACTTGATTGAGTTCAGACTTGACTATTTCGATAACTTTGTCATTGCACCTTGTTTTATTCAGAGCGGTCAAATCAAGGAGTATGAGTCAGAGACAAGACATCTGAAGGACTTGAGAGAGAAGGCTAAGCAGGTGATTAATTTGATTTACTATTTTACAGGCAAGATGGATTTTGTTCATTAATTTCACCAAGTTTCATCTCATGTCATCTTCAATGAGTTAATCATTAGTTATTGGACTTGGATTTTTATCCATGGATAGATAGATAGATAATGAAGCATGTCATGTAGTGCTGGGGCCGTGTACACGTTTATCCCTGTACAGGAACGAACCATCACTACATGTGTAGCTAATTCACTACATGGATAAATGAAGTTTAAAAAAAATCACCTGTTTTTCAGCATTATAAATTGCTGAAGTCAATATTTCACAAAAATATCTGTCATCAGTGTAAAAATAAAGTTTAAATTCCAATGCTATTTCATAAAATAATCATTTCTATACACTACAATTTTGATCCAATGCCGTCAAGTCTCTTCTCTTGTCTTCATTCAAACAAAACCAATCATTGCGGTCTGACTTTCCCATGAACGCGATGGTTAAGTGTGCAGTACCGTTATTACAGTAACAACTATTCCGAGAAAATCTTTGTTCCAACGCACGTGCAATGTTTTCTCTGAGAGTAAATGTGCGCTGATTTCCACTGTCCGTTCGTTTTAGTACATAAAAGATAACACTGCTATTAACCATTGCAGCATTGGGGACAATGTAGCAAGTCATCGGAGGAAGGTAACGAAAATGAAAAATAATGTTTTGCTGACAATATTGTGATTGAATGAGAATTAAGTTGGAGAATCAATATTCATTGCAAGGATCACATTTTTATGAAGTCGTAAAATTTGGCAGTCATATATGCTGGATTGCTGGTCTTACATGGCTGAAATACTGCTTTAAATTTGTTTGGGGTAAATTTCATAAGCGTGTACACAAGTACACGCACAGATAAACTGACCGTGTACAAGGATAGGAAACTACACGCTTACTCACAACACTAATGTAATGACAGATCTATAAAGGATAATTCAGTTATTATTGTTTTGTGTGAGCATATTGATAAGATTTGAAGGCCGGATGGGTGTATTTTACAGATTTGTTGTAAAATTTATAATTTCTTTTTCCTCCTGTTTTTATGTGAAGCTATCCAGAGAATTAGATGACACGAAGGCAAGATTGGAAGCAGACGAAGTATCAGTAGAAAAAATCAATGGTCAGCTAAAACCAGTCGAGGTACTATAATCTTATCCATCTTTTTAATGGTACTAATGTCCTTTGGCAAGACTGTAATCTACACTTGCTACTCTCTACCCAGGTGATGTAAATGGGTACCTGTTAAAAAGAAATTTCTTGAATGCCAAAGAGCCTTATTAGTCAGGGGAGCTAGCTCAGCTAAAGCTGGGTAATAATAATACAATGCTTAGAAACATTTGCAGTCTACCGCTATATAAATGTTACTATTATGAATATTATTTATTATTATAACTTGCATAGCTGTAATCTGTTTACCATGACTCATAATTACAAAGGTTGACAAAGTTAAACCTGGGGAGTGTTTCACAAAGACTAAGATAGACTTAATTAAGTTTGACTTGAACAATGGCAGGCCGTTCATGCCACTAGTTCCTCTAACCATTCCTGGCATTGCATGGTTTCTCAAGGGAGGTTCAAATCGGTGTCACAATTCTACAGAATTTTCATTTTTTGATAGTTCATTACTGAAGGAAAAAATGTTGTCTTAATATCATAATTTCTAAGATGTTTTCCCTCTAATCTTGCATCTGGTTCAAGACTTTTTAAGGGCATTAATCGCATACCGTTGTATAAGTCAAAGTCTTAAATATACCTTAAGTTTAGAATGCAAGTTACTTTTTTTCTTCAACAATGAACTGTCAAATATATAAATTCTGTAGATTTGTGATGTCCCTTGAGAGACCAATGGTGAGAGCAACCAGTAGAATGAATGGGCTACCATAGTTCAAGTCCAACCTAAGTCTATCTTAGTCTTTGTGAATCACCTCCCTAGTGAGGTAAATTGGTTCCTGGCAGGATAAATTGGTTCCTGGCAGGAATTCGTTCCTTAAAAGTTCAAGTGCCGTAATGTTAGCTATGCTAAAGCCAGGGTAATGATTGTGGAACACCAGGAGAGTGTTTCACAAAGACTAAGATCGACTTAAGTTTTACTTGAACTATGGCAGGCCATTCATGCCACTGTTTGCTCTCCCCATTAACTGGCGTTGGTCTCTCAAGGGACGAACAAATCAAAATCTACAGAATTACATTGTTTGATAATTTGTTATTGAATGAAAAACATATTATCTAAAGATCATAATGGTCAGAGCAACCAGTGGTTCGTAATGTGTGTTCTCGGCACCGAAAATTGTACCTCACAAACAAATCTTCCGCCACACTCTCCGCGGAACACAGATGGTCTATGGTGGGAAGGTAGTGGACTAGCAGTTTGTCAACGAGAGTCTACTGCACCAGCGGCAGATCTGCAACACGCAAAATTACCGGGACTCAAAACGTTTGTGGTGGGAAGCTGGCCGGCTAGCTTTTTGCCAGAACAATACTAGATCGGCTGCTGGCGATATGAAAGTAGCTACGACCGAGAACATCGTAGGTGTTCTTAACTTGTCAGTGAGAGAATTCTGAATTCTTTTTGAGATTAATTAGACCAACAAATGAACCTCGGTAGATCTCTAATGACTATACAAATGCTTGTTTATTTCTTCATTTGAAATTTTGTTTCCTCAATCCTTCGAGCCATCTGTTCATGTGCGAGTCAATGCAATCTATGTTTGACCTAACTTTCAACACACAAGGAATGGAGAGCACCGTATCAAATTTGCTGCAAACAAAAGTTTCAAGGGTGATTTTGAAGCAGTGAAGAAAATTTGCGCTGCAATTCGCAGCTAATTATCACGGAAGGATTTTAGGATTCTCAATCTCATTGTAAAATGATTTGTTATACAGTGCGTCCCAGAAAAAATGAAACCGAGAATTATCGATGTTTTATCATAACTTAGTCAGATTTATAATTAATAAATGACACATATGCAACTCACCTGATGCATATTTCACGCATGAGTGATTTAAATGAATTTGAAGAGAGGAAACCAAAAAGTCATTTGGCGGACGATATCTGAATTTCAAAGGGAAAATCACATTTCTAGAAAGTTGAGTTTCTGCCCTTTCATATGACACCTTAATCACGAAAAATGAGCCAGGAATAACAAAGTTCTGTATGTTTAAAGTAGTGCTTGCATTTCCATAATTTTATCAAACGAATTCGTTTTCACTAGCTGCCTGCCGGAGCAAAAAACAGAATTGTCAAAAGACTTAACTCTGTTTCGTTGACAATCAGCCATGCATGAAGTCTTTCGTCTACGGCCGATTGTCAACGAAACGGAGTTAAGTCTTTTCTTAATTCCGTGTGTTGCTAAGGCAGGCAGCCAGTGAAAACGAATTTGTTTGATAAAATTATGGATATGCAAGCACTACTTTAAACATACAGAACTTTGTTATTCCTAGCTCATTTTTCGTGATTGAGGTGTCATATGAAAGGGCAGAAACTCAACTTTCTGGAAAAGTGATTTTCTCTTTGAAATTCAGATATCGCCCGCCAAATGAATTTTTGGTTTCCTCTCTTCAAATTCATCTTAATCACTCATGCGTGAAATATGCATTATAAGAGTTACATCAGATGAAAGAGGAGGATCTCAGCTTTCCAAATATGTGTCATTTATCAATTATAATTGTGATTAAGTTATGATCAAATGTCGATAATTCTCGGTTTCGTTTTTTCTGGGACGCACTGTATAGGGCTCATTCAGTCCACATTTAACACGTATCAAATAAGCTTTTTGTCAGATTTGTGAACATTTAGTGCCAGCCATGTGAAAGTTTCTAAAGCAGGAAATGTTAATTCTCCCAGACCGGGCGCCAAAAATAAAAAACGACCAGCTCCTGGTACTTATTGTTTCTGTCTTACCGGATGCCAAAAGTCAGGGACCGTTGGGTGAAAATCGCCTGGCGCCCACTTACAGGAAGGCTTGATTATCTCTTTTCACTCCTTTTCATAGGAAAAATGTGATGACCTTGTAAGGAAATCAAAGCTGGCAAACGATGTCGGTAAGAGTGTGAACAAAGCGCTAATCGTTTATAATCAATCTATCAAATGAAGTAGTATCATGGTAGCCTAGCTAATATTGGGTTAATAATAATACAGCTCAGTTCAGTTCATTTCTGCTATTTAACACATTCCTAAAAAGCAAGAGTGTCAAAACATACAAAAACATATCCAATTACTAGCAACTAGAAAATAGACATCAACAGCAACATCAATATGAAGTGTTGGGAGATTAGCAAGAAGACAGAAATCTCATTAAAAGCTAATCCCCTAAATACATGCAGCGCTTATATAGACACATTGGCCCGAATTCACAAAGCAAGGTTTGAGCTCAAACCTCCTTTTGTTTCGCCAAACCTCCTTTTGTTCTTTACAAACCAGGTTTGTAAAAAACGCGTAAAACGCGTCATATGACGTACGAAAACCAAGGTTTGTCGACAAACCTCCTTTGTGAATTCTGGCCATTATAAGCATTAAGTATTAAGCACTGTATGTTATGTATTGGCATCTCATAGCCAAGGATTGTAACACTTGGCATTCCACACAAACAATAAAGCATGCTATAGACATGACCTAAAAGTATCACTTGTGTCTGACCGAATATGTTACATGGTAGTACGGATTTCAACCCATAAGCCGACGTTATGATGGAAAAGATGTTCTACAGGAGAATACTGATACATTTGTGATTCCACACAGTCAGGAAAGGGACAAGAAATCAACGGTGAACAGTGATAAATAGTGAAACTTTTACTGCAATCTGCATTGTTTGTAACTCATGCTGAGGAGCTAGCCCACTGCACTGCAGGCAACAAGCTACACACACACATACACACACAGGTGTAAGTACACACAGAGTTGACTGTCGCTGTATACACATTGATTGAAAGTGAGAGTAGTGTGTGTGAGCCCGAGTTTGACACAGTTGCATGAGGAGAGGAGAGCTACAAGATGGCTTCGAATGACAAGCCCTCCATGAACTGGTCAGCACTTGATTTGCTGAAAGAGTGGCGCAGATTCAAACAGCACTGCGAGTTTACATTCAAAGGTCCTCTTGCAGGAAAATCAGAGGTAGAAAAGGTCAACTATCTCATGACTTACATCGGGGACAAAGGCAGAGAAATTTATCAGATATTTGATTGGCAGCCCAGTGGAGAAGGTGCAAACGGGCAACGGATTCCAGCAGAAGATGAAACTTTGAAAGGGGTTTACGGCAAATATGAAGAGTATGTGAAGCCGAAACGAAACCAAATCCGGGCCACGGTTAACTTCAATAGAAGAAAACAGGAAGAAGGTGAGAAATTTGACAATTTTGTCACTGACCTGAAGATCCTCATAAAGGACTGTGATTATCAAGAGGAAGATAGAATGTTGCGGGATGCAATAGTCCTACGTTCGCTACACCCGAGTGTTAGAGAGAAATGCCTTGATGAAGGAGATTCCCTAACACTTCAAAAGGCAATTCATGTTGGGCAGAACCATGAGCTATCTCAAGACTCCATAAAGATGATACAGCTGGGGGAAGTTAACGCAATCTCAAGGCAGGCCAGAGGGCAGCTGCAGAGAAGGAAAGCTGGTCCCAACAAAGGCTATCGCCAGGATAACTATGCACACAAGAAGGAAAAATGCACCAGGTGTGGCTACAGCACGGACCATGAGAAATGTCCGGCCATGGGCCAGACCTGCAATGTCTGCAAAAGAAAAAACCACTTTGCTGCAGTTTGCCAAAGAAAACAAAGCACTTACAGAGTGGAGCAGCGTGAAAACGCTCAGGAGAGTGACGAGTCTGGATCAGACGATTTCGCATATGAGATTGGAGCAATACACCAAGTAGGTGGCGGCAAGGCCAAGGATGAATGGTATGAAACTGTCAACATCCAAGGTAAAGAAGTTGAAGGTCAAATCGACACTGGAGCTGCACAATCCATAATGCCAATCCAAGTCTTCAACACATTGCAGTGCAGGGAGAAGCTTGAAGAGACCCGCACCAAGTTTGCCTCATACACTGAACATGAATTGAGAGTGATAGGATCAGCAGTTCTCCCAACACGCTACAAAGATGCATGCATTGAGGTAAAATATTATGTAGTAGATGCAGCATCCAAGCCAGTTCTTCTCTCAGGTGAAGCAAGCAAAATGCTCAAGCTGATTAGACGACTTCACAGCATCGAAGAATACCCAGAGTTACTGAGTTTGACAGGATGTCTCCCGGGAACATATACATTAAAGATTGATCCCACTGTGAAGCCAGTCATTCATGCCCCAAGGAGACAGCCCAAGGCACTGGCAGAGAAAATAGTGGCCAAGTTGAAGGAAATGGAGACAGATGGACACCTCACAAAGGTTACAGAACCCACAGACTGGGTGAACTCAATGGTCACTGTGGTCAAAGGAGAGAAGGTGAGGATCTGTCTAGATCCTAAAGACCTCAATCGTGCCATCAGAAGGGAGCACTACAGAATTCCCACTGTAGAAGAGGTTGTAGCTGACATGCCGGAAGGAGCAAAGGTATTCTCCGTCCTCGACGCAAAGTCAGGATTTCTACAGATCAAAATCGACTATGAGTCAAGTCTGCTCACAACATTCAACACTCCAGTTGGCAGATACCGATGGCTCCGCCTACCCTTTGGCATCAAGAGTGCTCCAGAGCTGTTCCAACGCATAATGGATGAAATGCTAAGTGACATAGAAGGAGCCAGAGCAGTTATGGACGATATCCTCATTGCTGGGAAGGATCTGAAGTCACATGATGAGATCCTAGAGAAGGTTGTAGCAAAAGCAACTGAATGCAACCTGAAGCTCAACTTCACCAAATGTCACATTCGCCAGTCTCGAGTAAAGTATGTGGGACACCTAATAACTGAAAGTGGTCTCGCTCCTGACCCAGACAAGGTCAAAGCTGTTGCTGAGATGCCGAGACCAGAAAGCAAGGAAGAAGTCAGGAGGTTCCTGGGATTTCTTCAGTACTTGTCAAAGTTCATTGACAAATTGAGTGAAGTGGACGAGCCTCTGAGACAGCTGACAAAGAAAGACGTCGCCTTTCACTGGGGGCCAAGAGAAGAGCAGAGCTTCAATGAACTGAAGAGGCACTGTACCTCAACACCAGTCTTGACCTTCTATGATGGTAAGAAGGACCTAACTATCCAATGCGATGCCAGCAGCTATGCAGTAGGAGGTGTCCTTCTGCAAGAGGGACAGCCGATAGCATACACGTCCAGAGCAATGACACCAACAGAGATGCGGTATGCGCAGATTGAGAAGGAAATGCTCGCGATACTGCACAGCTGTAAGAAATTTCACCCATACATATTCGGGAGAAGCATCACAGTGCAGTCCGATCACAAGCCTCTACAGTCGATCTTCAACAAGCCTCTCCTGTCAGCTCCGATGAGGCTGCAGTCGATGTTGCTGAGACTGTATGCCTATGACCTAGATGTCCACTATGTACCTGGAAAAGACCTGGTATTGGGAGACACTCTGAGTAGGGCAAATCTTCCTGAGACTGAGCCAGATGCACCAGCCCTCTTGATCAATATCATTGATCATATTGCAGTAGCACCAGACAGATATGCAGAGTTCCAGAAGTGTACTGCAAATGAGCTCAACGAACTTCATGCTATAATCATGAAAGGATGGCCCGACACCAGGATGGAGACACCACACTCGATCAGAGAGTACTGGAGCATCAGAGATGAGCTAGCAGTCACTGATGGTGTCATCTACAAGGGAATGAGAATTGTGGTACCGCCTAGCATGAGAAATGGTATGCTAGCACAGATTCATGGTTCTCATCTCGGGATCGTCAAGTGCAAGAAGAGAGCAAGGGAGGCACTGTACTGGCCAAGTATGAATCAACATATAGAGAGGCTAGTACAAGATTGTGCAGAGTGCAACTCCTATCAGAACAAACAACCGGCAGAGCCTCTAAAGCCAACAAAGCTGCCAGACTTACCATGGGCCGAAGTTGGTTCAGACCTGTTCGAGTGGGAAGGCAGTGCCTATCTTCTGGTAGTGGACTACTTTTCAAAGTTCATAGAGGTCGACAAGATGGCGTCAACCAGCAGTGCTGCCGTTATCGACCGCCTGAAGAAACAGTTTGCTAGGCATGGGATTCCCCTGAAAGTGAGGAGCGACAATGGTCCACAGTTTAGCTCACAAGAATTCAGAGAATTCTGTACCAGCTACGGTATTGAACATGTGACGTCATCACCCCGATACCCTCAAGCGAATGGTGAGGCGGAACGAGCGGTCCAGACGGTGAAGAGAATGTGGAGAAAGTGTGCCGACAGGCAGCTGGCACTCCTGGACTACAGAACAACTCCATTAGCCAGCTGTGACCTGTCACCAGCACAACTACTGATGGGTAGGAGACCTCGCAATCTCCTCCCCACAAGCAAACAACTGCTGAAACCCAAAGAGGTCAACATGAAGGCAGTGAAAGACAGCTTGGACAGCAAGACTGCAGAGGCCGAAAGATATTACAACTCCAAAGCAGGAAAGGTTCTCCCTCCATTACATCCCGGAGATCCTGTAAGGATGGTGCCACTGCCAGGCACTCGCAAATGGCTTCCAGCTACAGTCGTCAAGAAGCATGACACACCAAAGTCCTATTTGGTTGAGTGCAGTGGAAAGCTGTACAGGAGAAACCGCAGAGATCTGAGGAAGACGACAGAGTCTGCTAACAAGCCGCACAACCAGCCTGCTGACAAAGGTGTAGCTCCACGCCTGGTGACACCAGCCCTGCAACCGTCTACATTGCCCGCTGCCAGTCAGCCCGATCTTCTCGTCGAGCAGACCAAGCAGACAAATCCACAGACACCTGTACCCAATGCATCTATCCATGCACCAGATCAAACAGAGGCTGACCACGCTCACAAGAAGACCAGCTCGCAGCACCACTACCAAACAAGAAGTGGACGCGTTAGCCTACCCCCAAAACGATTGATCATGGATTAGCGATATAGAAGCGTCTATAATTTAGCTGTTAGTTTAGGGTAGCACAGATTTAGTTTATAGCTCGTCAAGAGATAGAATAGATGAAGCGGTTTAACAAGCGATATTGTGAAACGATGCGAAATACCACTTTTGACAACCTTGAGGATCAATATGTTTGGAGACACAACGTTAAGAACCTGAATGGTAAAGATTCAGAGCAAGGGTGAAGTGCTAGTAACCTCTCCCCTCTTAGCTCCGCGAAGGAATAAGCGTTAATGAATAAACCTCAACAACAAGGAAGAACCGCGTCAGTAAGGACCTGAATGGTAAAGATTCAGGGTAAGGGTGAAGTGCTTGCAACCTCTCCCCTTTAGAGAGTATAATAGCGTTGATAGTTTAGACTCTCTTTAAAGCATGCACTCAACTCAAAAGTCTACCAAACAATACAAAGCGTGAATGACTACGCCAAATGAGAACTCATAAATTGGACTCAGTACGAACTCAGTTGAAAACAAAGTATTATTCTTATGCAGTTATTTATGTGCCAATTAACCTTTCATCGAAACAGGAAAAGGGAGATGTTATGTATTGGCATCTCATAGCCAAGGATTGTAACACTTGGCATTCCACACAAACAATAAAGCATGCTATAGACATGACCTAAAAGTATCACTTGTGTCTGACCGAATATGTTACACTGTATAAATGTTACTATAATATATTTAACATAATCCATTGTTAGGAACCTTATACATATTCATGCAGAGCTGCCAACAAGTACGATTTTATCGTATTTTGTACAATTTTTAGAATAATAAGTACGACAGCTGATCGCGACTTTTCCTCAATAAAATATGTTTTTCCCCAAAATATAAAAAATAAAGTTGAGTTCTGGTCATGCGGCTGTATTATGAAAGAAACGTTGTGGAATCGATCAGAAAAGGTTGATCATCTAGCATATAAGTATTGGTGTGTACTGCATGCAAGGTTCTGGAATCATCAACATAATAAGAAATTTGGCCCAGTCTTGGTAAAGTTACAAGCATTAATTGTACACAGAAAGATGTATATGGGACTACCGGTACACAAACATGTGGCATAAAAATCCATCCCAATTTTTATGATGTTGCATGCCATATTTTAAATATTAAGGCATTTGAAGAGCCATCTTTCCAGGGAACATTTTTTTATCTGATCTTCTTCCACACTTGCATAATACAATGATAACTCTAACAAATTATTTTTCACCTCTTCCACAAACTCATGCAACCTTCTCTTTAAAGTGAATCAGTAAAAACATTGTTGAAGGTTGATGAAAAAACTATGTAATTGTTATATGAAATGTTACTTTGATATCTTTTTCACTGTTCTAACCCTCTAACATGCAAAAAATCCTGAAAAAATTCTCAAACCACAAAGATATTCATGTTTTTATTTAAAGGCGTCACTGTGCAACAGCCTCTAACAGTAATTCTCCCAATCATTTTTTATTTTCCAAACCATTTTTCCATGAAAATAATTAGGGCATAAAACAGGCTTTAAAGGTACTATGTCCCTTTTGCAGGCCAAAAAAAATTAAAAGTGTAAATTCCAATGGCATTTAAGAGATAATACTAATTTAGAACTCCCCTTAAAAAAATGGGGCTTGAAAATGTCTTTAAGTGGGAAAATAACGACTATTAGTTGTCTAATCGACTTAGGAGCTATAGAGCCAATAAGTAATAGTCTTGATGTTCAGACCATTGTATCGCATGGTCGTACGTTTTATCCTGTGCAAAGATTCAATCAGTTTAATTTTGGCAGTTACAAGAAGTGAGTTATTGATGTAGACAAATCCTTTACAGCTCATTTTATGTATGTTATTACCAAAGAAGAAGAAAAAGCCAGTCAGTCACTCAATACTGACAGTGAAGTCTAGCAAGTAAACAGGTTTCCTTGCATAATTTGAATATTATGACACTGCTAACGTTTAAATTTCACAGATAGGACATACATGAAATATTCATACTTCCTGCAAAGTTCTACAGAATTTGAGGTTGGCTGCAAAAGGGACATATCTTTAACAAATCTGTCACACTTAAATATCTGGAATGCTATACAGTGTGAGTAAAAAAAAAGTATACACTTAGATACCGGTAATTGCTAATTATTTAAAAAATCATTCATGAACAGTAAATTATTATACATCTTATGAAATAGTGTTTTATCCTGGATCATTTAGTATCATTTTGTGTGGTATGTGTTCATGCTTGGATGAACAGGAGGCAAATTGTTTGTAAGAGTGCGAAAATCCACTTGTGCCAAAGTTGCTTATGTGATGTTTGAATAAAGCAATTGAGATTTTGGTATTAATTCGGTCTTTGCAGATCCAAATAACATCCCTAACAAAATTAATCATGTGACACATATCAAATGTAAACAAACATTTGTGCGCGTGTGTGTTTGTGTGTGTGACTTTGCTTCTGCAAAACTCATATGCAATGCATTTCATTTGATACATTCAATTCATTCTCTCAGCTAATCTCAACATACTGTAGGCCTCATTTTGGTGCCAGTTGATTTTCGCACTCGCAAACAATGCCTCATGTTCATCCAAGCGTGAACACATTCCACACAAAAATGTTATTAAATGATTTGGGATAAAACACTCTTTCATAAAATGTCTAATAATTTACTGTTTATAGATGATTTTAAAAATAATTACCGGTAGCAATTTTCTAGGTGTAAACTTTTTTTTGGACTCACACTGTATAAAGCCAATTTATTGCTTTGTGACGATTTACATTCACCTTAAATGTAATTTAATTGTAAGTAAATAGTTGGGAGAATTAAGGAATCAATGAGATCATTTTTCCCCAATTGTTATCATTACCATAATGCTCTGTTTTCACTCAAACTGTCAGATTATATTTAATTGTACATCTACTTTGAAGTCACTTCCTTAATTAGCACCATTTTCTCTCATCTGAACAATGTTACCAAGTCTCTTTAAATGTGTTTGTGTATTTAGTGTGTGTGTGCCATTTTCAATGGCAAATTGCCCATATATTCTCTCATGTAAAGTATCCTACAAGCATCTCACATCAGCAATTTGGGGATGTGCACTGGTTTATCGAACACACCAGCTATGACCAAATCATGCAACCAATGGTCAATAAAAATACATTTACATGCCGCTCATTGGTTCATTGAATGATCACAAATTCTTGCATATTCAACAAAATGTTTGTAAAATGTACGCATGCATACTTCTTCAAAAAAAAAAAAAAAAAGCACTCATCGATCAAAAAAAAAGGATTTGTATTGAAAATAGGAGTTTTGTTCAGTTGGGATTGGCAGCTCTGTTCATGTATGTTAATTCTGCGCATGAACAGAATACTCTCTGGTGAAGAGGAGATTAAAGAAACCACTACAGTCATGGGTAAAACATAGTTGTTTTTTATAATACTTTTGCGGGAGATTAAAAACCCACAACCATCATAGTCAAAGGTATTTTATTATGTGCTTTGTTGTAATACTGTCGTTGCCTTTTGTGTGTCGAGGTACAGGAGGGTGAATATTAAATAATGTAGCCCCGTCTAGTTGTAATACCATTCTGCTGTCAAGATGAAATAATATCAAGATGACAATGAAGTTCAGTCTTTTAGAGGAGCAATGGTAGGGAGATGACATGCAATACAGAAATATCCTCTGACCAGTTGTGAAATTTGAGAAGAGTAAGCCAAAGTATGTAGAGTAGTTTTTATTTCATACATTCATGTATAAATCAGCCTGTGGTTCCAACATGTAGCTCTGTCCTGATTAATAAGAGGATGATTGTTAAGTATTAAAGAAGCTTGACTGTCATGCAAAATTGAAATCTAAAAGAGATGGTTCTGAGTCTTAGTTTCCCTTTGTGATCTCTTTCTCACCAGCTATATGTCAAGGAGAAAAGGACCAGCTGATAAAGGGCATGAAGAGTGTGGAAGTCCAGCTGGAAAACATCTTCCAAGGTAACCATGGAAACAGTCATCATTCTCATATGATTGTTTGCCCTCCTATTTACCTCAATAGTTTTTAAATATCATTCAATAATATGATGATTAGTTTGGAGCGTATATTTCTTGTCAATACAAAAATATCTACCCAGAAACTGAGTGAGATTGAAATATTTGAAAAATCATCAGAAATAGTTCTAATTTGACAACCAGTATACAGATGTTTTGTAAGGCTCTTGTTCACACTTTGCATATTTTTTGCAATGAAATAAATGCTTCTGGATCATTGATGTATGTGTGTATTTTGTTGATAGGATCTTTTGATGAATTAAAAAGGAGCTACTCTGACTGCACTCGTCAGAGTAAGATTACTGAGAAAGAACATCAACTTCAAGAGGTAAGGCTCAAACCAATCTTATGTTTAGTGAATAGAGCATACTGTAGACATTTAGAAAGTAATAATTGAAATGTTCCTCTCTAAAGGCTGGTTCTGATATGACGCAGAAAAACCGCGACAGTTTTTTATGTCTCTGTTACGAAGTAGCCGGAGGCATTATGTTTTCGGGTTGTCCGTCCGTCCATACGTCCCGTTCTCGTGATCTCATTATCTCAAGAACCAATCAATGGATTCCTGCCAAACTTAGGTCACTTAGGAATTGATTAGATTTTGGGGTCACGAGGTCAAAGGTCAAAGATCACAGTGCTCATTAGGTATGCAAAAATAGCTTGTGATCGCATCATTAGATCCGATGGGCAGATTACCATCAAACACAGGACATGTATGTATCTTACTGAGCCAATATGAACTGATTAGATTTTGAGGTCATGGGGTTCATTATATATGCAAAAATAGCTTGTGATCGCATTATTATTAGAACCAATGGATGTATTACCATCAAACTCAAGACATGTATGTATCTTGCACGATAAAAGATAAAAAAAGCTCAAACATACAGTCGATTACAATGCGATTACGATCATTTTCACCAACCTTCCGACACACTCTTGGCGGATCATGAACAGTCTGTGGTGGCAAGCTAGTGGGCTGGCAGTTTGCCAGTGATTCTACTGGGCCAGCAGTATATCCCCTGCACGCAAAATTATCTGGACTCGAAAGGTTCGCGATGGGAAGCTGGCCTGCTATATTTTAGCCAAAACAACGTTAAAGATCGACTGCTGGCAAAATGAAAGCAACTACGATTGAGAACATCGTAGGTGTTCTTAACTTTTCAATGAGAGCAACGTTTTGACTTAGAATGCTTTGATTAAGTGAACAATTTGAGAATTTAGTGTCTGTCATGGATATAAACTGCACAATTGGGATGACCTGATTATGTTTGAGGAAGAAAAATGTAGACAATTAAAGTATTTAGGGCAGGATTTGCTGCCTGTGGCATGGAAAAGATTAATAGAATTCTCTGAGACATAAAAGCATGGAAGTTCTTGTTTGATAGCATGATGCTTCTCTCATATGGAAAACTTACGCGCATCTGCTCTGCGCCTCGTCGCTTATCCTGTTAAGCACGGGGAACGTACACCAAAAAAGTCATGTTTTGATATAATTGCTGGTATTACAGGAAAATGGAAATTTTAAAAAAAAATCTTTGGACGGTTTCTTATAATTGAAATGCCGTCTTAAAAATGATACTAAATTTGGGATTATTCTTTCAGGGGAAACGGTTGCCACTTTCCCCTAAAAGTTTTGACTTTTTCAGCCTGCCTATGGAGTTGGCACTGTTTTTCCCCTTTTTTGTCGGGTTTCGCTCAGTCAACCAGTCGGCAAATCTTATACGAGTGACGTATAAAAATCTTCGGACGGATTCAGAAACCTTGACATCCCACCTTTACGTTGGTATAAAGATTGTTTTCATTTGTGGAGGGGAAACGGTTGCCATTTTCCAACCAATAAAAAGTAGCTTTTCATAGTAAACCAAGGTGACTGGGATAGTGTAGCGCTATAGCTACTCACAACGAGTGCGCCCGTACCGTACAAACAATGCACAGTTATAGCTTCCGTGCAATCGCTGTAGAGGTCAGTGTGTGTATTTAACGCACTGCGTACAGAGTGTGTGCGTTGCGCTCAAAATCTCGGAGACCGCATCATGTCTATACATGCGCACCCGAATGGGTCATTGCACTCCATCTAGAGGGAAGTCAGTATAATCATTGGCAGAGGGAATGAGTTCGATTTCGTCTACGGTGTGAAGGCAAGCCTCTGCTGGTGTAGTCTACCATAATTTTGCATGTATTTAACTAGGTGAGTTTCATTTCTAATTCTAGTTTGTTAGTGTTAGTAAGTAGTCAACGAGAGCAAGCGCTCGCACCCCCGCTTTGTCGCATTGGACTAGATCGATCAGTGTACTTTCACGCAAGAGTGCACTTGAGTACCGGAGTGTTGGCTCAGTCAGTAGAGCGTCCGCCTCACAACCGGGAGGTCGTGGGTTCGAACCCCGGCCGCGTCATACCAAAAGACGTTAAAAGATGGGAGTTGTTGCTACCTTGTTTGGCGTTCAACAATAAGGGGATAGAGCAACGTCGATCTGGCGCTGCTCAGTGGATGCCGGGCTCACGATCAATTGGGTAAAAAGAATTTCCGTTTCGGTTTAATAAAATTTGGAGTGGACTATTAGGCTATTATTATTATTATTATTATTATTATTGAGCGCTCTCTCTTCGTGAAAGCGGTTGTTTAGTGGTGTATTCTTTTATGCGCGTTTAGGGCTAAAAGTTTTCCATATGGCACTGGTTTTTTTAACTATGACCAAATAGCTTAATGACCCTTTGAGAGCCTGAAACTTTACAAAGATAAAGAATTAGAAATCAGTTACAACTTTTTCTTGTAGCATGGACCTAGGTTAACCTCCCATAGCTTAACGAAAAAATTTCAGCGTTGCTTTATGTGCATGAGGTATCCCTGAACAGCCAATTGTTTACGGAATTTTGTAACAAAATTGACATACCTTTTTGGTTGGAGCTGAAAAAAATATATACCCACAAGCAATATGTTTTTTTTCTATTGATGATTAATGAGCATGGGTGGATCTTAAAGAAAGTTAACAGTAATCTGAATTAACTCCTGTATTTTGATAGAACAGTGCAATTGAAAATGGTGTTTCGGACGTTACATTTTCCGTAAACAATGTAGGCCCTCATTTAACCCACTAGAACAATCATTTAATGAGATTGTTTATGGTTTGAATAAGCTTGTTAGTTACTCCAAGTCATTAAATTAAAAGAAAATATAATTTAATTGTAGTAGCGCTTATATTATAAATATATTCAAAATTTGAAAAAGTTGTCTCATTTTCCGTAAACAAATTTGTAACGTCCGAAACAACTTTCAATTTGAAGTAGCAGAAAATATATGAACTGCAGGACCTATCTTTCGTAACATTTTTTAAACATTTCATGGCGGCTACCCACCAAAAAAAAGAAATTTGCAATACATTATTACAATACTATTTTATAGTTAAAACCAAATTTCCGTTAACAGTTGTAACGTCCGAAACAAATGTAACGTCCGAAACAAAAAATACCAAATAAATGATGACAATCCATATTTGAGGGTATCTGGAGTGAATAAATCATTATGAAATAAGTTATTATAAGTCTTAACACAAGTCAAAACACAAATCAGGTCTTTCAAATACAATAATTTTGTGTAAACTCAAGAAGGGTGTTTCGGACTATTTGATTGTTAACACATAGTTTGCAAATTTCAACTAATTTTCGATCATATGTGCAAGTTACGATTTCACAATGCACACTCCTGTTAAAAACACTATTTTGATAATTTCATTTAGATCTAAATATAAAAATATGAAGAAATATGATGCAAAAAATCAAATTTTCCGTAAAATATCTAAATTTTCTGCAAAATGGACTTATAAAACATAAATATTGAAGCCACACTTTGTGGTGCAAGGCATTCCTGGCTGCTTTAGTGTATCCTTAATTGTAATTTATCAGAAAAAATCTCAATAAAAGTGACTCATAAAAATTATTCAGCCATTTTAACAGCACTTTCTGTTATGCTGTAAGCACGTTTTGGATGTTACATTAAACTGTTAACATACATTTTCATACTTTAACTAGTTCAAATGAGGGGCAAAGATAGATGTGAGAATAGCAAATTTTAATTTTTCAACCTCTCCTCTTGCTATTTACATTGCTGTGTGTTTGCAAATCATCACGTTTTCATTTTTACAGAGGTTGTTCCAAATTATGTCATATAACCAAAGATTGTATGGTCAATCTAAACTATTTGGTAGGTTACAAAAGCTCAAAATCACCCACTTAAGAAATACCCAGTGTACATGTATATGACACGGGTATGATACAGGTACATAAAGTTGATAAAATCAAGCAAATTAAAATGTTTTTCTAAAAATTTATGGGAAATATGGATTTTCATTTAAAAATACCTTTTAAAAAGGGCACTCAGTACATGTAACTAATCTGTGTAGAAAGTACATACATGTATAACAGAAAAGGACATTACCACTAATACCTTATTTAATGATCCTAAACATATACATGTAGTATCTTCCTCAAATGTATGCATACATACAAAATGTATAAAGCTAGTGTAGGGATTTATTTTGAACTTATGAAACTCCCCTTCATATCCCTTTCATATTAATAGGTCATCCCTCATTCACATTCACCCTTTTCATCCACCATCCTTTCATCTGTCTATCTCTCTCTCTCATTGGTTTCAATGTTCACCTGATGCAGTCAAGCTTATATAGTATAATTTACATATACTATGAATATTCAATATATACCCTTTGTTTATGTTTGAATATTCAAGATACTTTGTGATGTTGATTTATACTTGTATGGGACTATATGAATATTTATTGATTTATTCTACTTTGCATGGAATGTATGTGGAATGCTACATAGAATGCTGTAATGCTTTTACACATTAAAACCTGGTCAGTTAGCTAGTAGTTATCAATCCTACAACATGTCTGCTGGGCTGCCTCTGCGTTAAGAGTACTAGGAATTATCTGTTAGAACCCCAACCCTACACTAGTGTGAAATATAAATGGGCTGTCCGTTTTTTTTTTCTTTCCTCTACGATATGTCAAAGTTGGGGGTGCGGCGCTGCGGCCTTATCGCCGGCAAATAGGGTACATGTTTAACCTACACTGTATATTGTTTGTCACCTGTAATATAGGCAAAGCAAGAGTTAAGATCTATCAACCAACCAACCGACCAACCAATCAATCCATCCATTCATCAATCGGTCATCAATTAAATAAATAAATAAATACTTATTTAAGAGCATTAAAACATATTGTCTTTTGAAACAGCCTCCTAATACAAATAGTGGTAAAGGATGATTGTTACTACAGTAGTATTATAACCTAAAACATACACAATTTTAAAATACATCAAAAATGTCTCATTCTCGAGATGTACATACATTAGTATTCACTTATTTCTTATTACCGTACTTACATGACTGGGGGTACTGTTTTATAGTTTTATTTTTTAAAAGATTTGTCAATTTTTCAGTGCTTACATACATGTATGTGTTAATAATGATATTATTGAATGACACACTATATAGTTGAAGGCAAAGAACATTAGCAAGCTGATTAAACATCTATATTGTAGAGTTTGTAGACATTGACGATCTCATTGAAATGTTAACATTGTGTAACATCCGAAACAAACCATAGTATACATTTCACACTGTTGTTCATAACATGCAATAAAGATTATGTTTCTAAGTGAATTTTCTAAGGACTTTTGATGACTACAATTGCTATTAGCTTCATATTTCACTCTGTTAGATCACATAAGCATTTTTAACTACCGGTACACGTTCTTGAAATGAATAATATACCTTACATAAATTGAGTGGTCGATGAAGACAAACTTGGTATACATGTATGTGCTAAACTAATTAAAACTGCACAATGTTTTTCCATAAATGTTACAGAAGTATTTTTCTGCAAACAATTAATGTAACTGAGGTCAATAATACCTAAAGAAAAGCAATTAACTTGAATAAAGTTATAATGTTAACAGTGTGTAACGTCCGAAACATCAGTGGTGTGCCATATGAAAATTATTAGGCAATGCACTGGTTCCCAATTTGTTTGCATGTATTTATCTTATATCATCAGTTGTTATAATAAAATAAGTTTGACCTAAGAAAAAAGCATTTTACCTATTGAAATAAAAACATGTTATTGTCAAAACCCAAATTTAGAGCTATTTTTCACTTTCAAGGGATACAAAATCTGTATTTTTCAAGATAGAAACTCAACAATTTGCATGAATAATCTCTGAAACATATTCTTAAAGACCCAACATATTTAAAGGTGTAGTTAATAGCAAATGAGTTTTATATCACAGTTATTAGATATGCTATAGTTCACAATAAAATTGTAAAAACTCAAAGTATTCATATCTGGTGAATAAATAAGGAGATAGATTAAGGTCCAGAATTTGCATTTCTCAAAAATATGATTAGTCCTGATCCTAAAAATACAAGTTTGAAGTGAGTAAACATAATTTCATTTTGGACCCATTTGTGGACACATTTGGTATAAGTTAAAAAAACCAGTGCCATATGTGTGTAAGAGCATAACTTAAGACCAGTAGAGACTTGAACATACAGACAGAAAAGGACAGAAAAGAAAAATTCAGAATGAAAGATGATTACCGGTAAGAGTTCCTTGCGTGCATGATTCTAAAGAGATCACTTACCTCTTTCCACAGAATGAGAGTAAGAAGAAGATACTTCGGGAGTCAGAGCAGAGTATAGCAGATAAGAAATTTGATCTACTCCTCGAACAAGGAGGCCTTAAAAAAGAAGCTCAGGTAATTCATATCATCAGAAGTGTTCATTTTTTGTTTGTCTGTTTGTTTGTTTATTTAGATGACATATTCTGATCTGTATTCAATTGTACAGGTGTGGCTATCTTCTGCAAATATGTCTTTGAGAACACTGATGCAGCGATTTCAAATAAGATTTATCTTGCTCAAATGTTTAAACCTTGAAATGAACATTTTCTATCTGAACTAGGCCATGTTGGTAATGGCTACCGGTGGCACAGCCAGGAGTAATAATCTCTGTGAATGGATGCATCGGCAGCATTGATATTTCAGACAACATGTTTGTTGTAGTTTATAATCATGAAGTTTGTAATGCATATGTACTTTACCACTCTGTTTGCACTGATTATTTGCTATGAACTTGTGGACATGTTAGGCAAAGTCTTCATAGACAAGTTATTTAATATTACTTGGAATTACAAGTTTCTTTTCATTCTCACTATGCAGCGACAACAAGAGACGATCCTTGGACGAGACCATAGGATGCGTGGCCTAGCGACCCAGCTTCATCTCCTTGGTTACAGTGAGACGGGAGAGTTAACCTCCAGCAGGGCGGGGGAATTCATTGAGGAGACGAAGGAATGGATGGAAGCTCAGAGGGGGGAAGAAAAAAGGATCAAGAATCAGCATGAAGAGAAAGAGAAGGGGGTTGAGAACCAGTCACAGAATCTCAGAGATACCTACACACGTCTAGAGACAACCATTGACAGCAAGATGGCTATCATTGTGAGTTTTCTCTCTCTCTTTCTCTACTCGATGTATCCCTCTCTCCTCTTTCTCTCTCTCTCTTTCTCTCTCTCTCTTTTTCTCTCTCTCTCTTTCTCTCTCCCTCTTTCTCTCTCTCTCTCTCTCTCTCTCTTTCTCTCTCTCTCTTTCTCTCTCTCTCTCTCTTTCTCTCTCTCTCTTTCTCCCTCTCTTTCTCTTTTTTTCTATACTCATCTATCTCCCCCTCCTTCTTTCTCTTTCTCTCTGGCTTATTGTCCATATTGGCTACTATCTAAATCTGTTCATCAGATTTCTTTGACATTTTTTAACATATGTTGAAATCTAAACAACTGTAAATTAGTTTTTTGCAGTGTGGCATAAAGTGGGATGGAAACAAAATGGGTGTGCTATAGTAGCTAGCTAAGTACCCTTTGTTTATTTTTTTATTTTATTTGAATGCTCAGTTTTGATTGAAATTAGTGTTACCCATTAACTGTTCTTCATTTCTTATGAAACAGGAAGGGTCTACAAAGACTACAAAGATACTTTGGTAGGCAACAAACCCAGGCCACGGATCCAGGATTTTTTAGGGGAGGGGGCCCAACTTTTTTTCAAATTTTTGCTCCCAAAAATTTGAAAATTTGAAAGTAGCTCAGTGGGGGGGGGGGGGGGGGGGGGGGGGGGGGGGGGGGGGGGGGGGGGGGGGTTGTGAGCACGATTTTTTTTTTTGGGGGGGGGTCCCTCGAAAATTTAAAAATTTGCACCCCCCCCCCCCATCTTGAGCGCCAGGGGGGGGGGGGGGGGCCCAACCCACCAAAAAAAGGTTAAAAATCATGTGTTTTTACATGATGGGGGGGGGGGGGGGGTTGTGAGCACGATTTTTTTTTTTTGGGGGGGGGTCCTCGAAAATTTAAAAATTTGCACCCCCCCCCCCCCCATCTTGAGCGCCAGGGGGGGGGG
>JAVYIG010012391.1:0-53939 GCA_035222895.1 Strongylocentrotus droebachiensis | reverse complement strand
GAGGTGATTGGTTAAAAAATTATTACTATTCTTTAAAGAAGGAAATAGATATATCTTCTATTGTAGGCAACTAGTAAATGTTTAAACAAATGTATTATTTATAATCCTTGAAATACCGTTGTGTGATGGCAGGACTTTCAATGATACAATACAAAAATGATCACAGTAGATATTAGATAATGTCAAGGGGATCTATTCTCTCTTTCTCTCTCTCAAATGTGCAATTCTGCACATGTATGTACACGTAACAAGTAACAACAGATGAACTTGTCACAACTTACAATTTTTAGAATCTTATTGTTTATACATATAAAATGGAATAAGACATTAATTAAATTTACTTACTGTATATAATGTACCGGTACTAAAATTTTCTATGACTGTGAGGTTTCATCACTTTCTGCTTCTTTATAATCTTAGGGTCGATTTACCTTACGAACGTTATTTATTATGAATTATTTTATTTATATATTTATTCATTCATTCATTTATTCATTCATTCATTGATCCATTCATTCATTCATTCATTAATTCATTCATTCATTCATTCATTCATTCATTCATTCATTCATTCATTTATTCATTTGTTAATGTATTCATCTTGATATTCCCAGATAGCTGATTACCTGGCCAACCCATTCTGTCGAGGCATCTTTGCCGGGGATTCCAAGCAGCTGAGCATGAGGGCTTGCTTTCCAGCAATATTCGACGCTGAGAGGAAATATGGTTCAATTATCATAGGAGGCTTTCGGAGCAAACCAGGTGAGACTTGTAGCATACATGGGTGCTTAATAACAAAACATCTCACAAGCAAGGAGGCAGTGGCCTAGGTACAGCCCCATCGTATGGCAAAAAAACAAACCAGAAGTAAACGAATGAGAATGGAAGGGAGAGAAAGAAATTGAATGTGACCCCCAAAAAGACTGACAGAAATGGCGTTGTCTAAGAGGATATGTCACCGGACTGTGTATCACATGTTTCATGGGTTGAGTCCCACTGCGGCACTAGTGTCCTTTGGCATGACGTTAATCTATATTTGCCACTCTCCACCCAGGTGTAGAAAATGGGTACGTGGTAGGAATTTATTTCCTGAATGCTTTGAGCGCCTCAGGGTAGCTGGGCTAGAGCCAGGTTCTTTGTAGTACTTTATAGGCAACTAGAGCATCCCTTTGAGATGTATACCTGCAAAGTATAAATGTAGCTATTATTATTATATATTATTACTAGCATCCTTGCCCATACACTTCAGGAATATGATACGTTTCCTTTTATACCAAACTCGTCTTAAATTTGTGTTTCTTCTCGAATCCATTTCCTAATAATGTGTATTGTATGATTATTTTAAGCAGTAATGTATAATAAGTACTTTACATACTTGAATTGTGTGCTGATTTCAATATTCTTCTGTGCAGAAAAATTCCCAGAAATTGGGACAAGCAGTATCGCCCTGAGGGCCCAAGAGCAGAAGTGGGCCAGCTGGACAATGACCAATGGACTGCAGACGTTTCCTAACAGGCTCTCTGATTGGCTGGCTGAAAACGGGGTCGAAGTTCAAAGGTCAGACCCTTGCAGCAGGATTGAATTTGTCCAAGAGGCAGATTCAGACAACGGCCAAAAGGTGAATGTGAGCTAGTATCCTTTCAGGGCTATCACATTTGTGGACACTTACATGTATTCTAAATTAATATTTAAGAGTTGCTTTTTTGACCACTTGTACATATAATATTGGTTTCCAAAAATGTCCATGCATATGAACTTCATGATGGATTAACTATAATTTTTCTGGAAAAAAAAATGAGCGCTCTAAATTTTCAGGCAATTTTTGCCTTCAGTAAAAACCCTTTTTCTAATATTGTAAATAAAAAGATTGTTTGATTGAAGACAATTATTTTGTTGGGGTACATCTGTTTGGTTGAAGACCAATTTGATGATGAATAGTCATGTTTAGAAGAACATGTCTTCCAGCCCCCTTCCATTCTTTATATTTGCCTTCAGTAACCAACCTTTTTCTAAAATTGTAAATAAAAAGGTTGTTTGATTGAAGAAAACATAATTTTCTGGTACATCTGTTCGGTTGAAGACCAAACTGACCTTGTTAAGAAGGAACACATATCTCCCATGCCCCCTTCTATTGGATATGTCACTGTTCCTTACCTTTATGTTTTTGCTCTCCGTTAATTGTTGTTACAGAGGGTCCGGGTTGTGACAGAGAATCAGGACGTATGGGAGGCTGATCATGTAGTGTGCTCTACCCCAGCACAAGGTATGGTGACATTAAAGCTGCTCATGCATGGGTATATAGAGGGCAGCACACGGACGTACGCACGGGAGCGTAATACTTGTTGGCTCAGTGTTATGTAGTGATTGCCAAGTTGCCTACTTCACGAACAACTATATACCCACGCATGAACATCTTTAAACTTTTCACTTCAATACCGTTCAAATGTCATGTTACATAGAATCACGTAGGTACTTTTGAATTCTAATGAAAACCTGGCAGGAGATATTCCTTACATGCACTGAGTGCTATGGGGCTAAAGCCGGGGTAATAATATTCAAAACCCTTTGGAAGAGCATAAAGATGTTATGTCATAATGTGATATGCACTATACATGACATCATCCTATCTTAATCACTAATTCACAGTGACCGATTAAACCAGTTTTAAAGAGATTACAACATTAAAAAAATGTATAACTTTCTTATATTTTTACGATTTTGCTCTAACTTTCACAAGCCTGCCTCTCTGATTTGTATGCCTTTTATTAGATTAGTTAGCTAATAATGTTGGAATTCTCTTTAAGTTTACATCAGACCTGACAACAGACCTGGTTGTAATGAAGATGAGTACTATTTAATAATGATTTCATTGGTCTTGGTCATGTGTAGGGCACAATGACTAAATATCTAGGACCTGCCACTCTGACTCACTGCTGTGTCTAAACCAAGAGATCCCCTTGTCTTCCTTTTTTTCTAAACAGTCACCCAGAGACTACTTCCACCTGAGCACCAAACACTTACCAACCTTCTCCATCAAATCACCAGTAGTGACGTAGCAGTGGTTAATCTTGAGTACGACAATCTGCAGCTCCCCGTGACAGGCTTTGGTTACCTGGTACCTTCATCGGTGCAATCCAAGATCCTTGGTGTGGTCTTCGACTCCTGTGCTTTCCCAGAGTTGGACAGGAGGAAAAACCCTACCACAAGAATGACTGTAAGTAACATGAATGAATGTAAAGCATACATAATGATGTGATATTGGATAGGGGATTGGTTACCCGGTACCTTCATCGGTGCAATCCAAGATCCTTGGTGTGGTCTTCGACTCGTGCGCTTTCCCAGAGCTTGATAGGAGGGAAAACCCTACCACAAGAATGACTGTAAGTAACATGGATAAATGTAAAGCATACACAATGATGTGATATTAGATATGGGTTTGGCTATCTGGTACCTTCATCAGTGCAATCCAAAGTCCTTGGTGTGGTCTTCCGACTCCTGCATATCTCTGAACTTGAAACACCCTACCACAATAATGGCTGTAAGGGGCTGCGTTATAGTTAAACAACATATTATCTGCTGATTGCCAGAAGGTGCTAGCTCACTCTTTTATTACGATTCAACATTATTCTGGCTCTAATTAAAAAATGTGGTATTATAGATATTAGGGTTTGGCTATTTGGTAACTTCATCGGTGCAATCCAAAATCTTGGGCATGGTCTTCGACTCCTGCACTTTTTCTGAGCTGGATAGGAGGAAATTGTTTCACGCAAGAATGAGTTTAAGTGGCTGGGTTAAGGTAATTTTATATTTTCCTCATTCTCTTTCTTTTGCGGTTGTTCTTCAAAGGGCCTTAGTGCACTCTAACAACTATTTGCCAGCACTTCAGAGTTGAAAATGATAAGTTAGATAACAAACTTAGTAGATAGTAGAACTTTTCATTGAACTTTGTTATGTATAAAATATATTTTAAACTTCATTAAACCATCTCTTTCATTTTGAATTCTTGGCCTGCAGTGTATGATGGGAGGTGCGTGGTTCCATGACCTCTTTGGTGATCCACACAGTGTTGACCCCAGTGACCTCTTATCATGTGCCTTGACCTCTATCAAAGACCAACTTGGGATCAGCCAGAAGCCGACCTTCACAAAGGTCAACATTCACCATGATTGTATACCGCAATATAAACTAGGACACACAGAACTTGTGGGTAAGTGTTTTTAATTTTATGCAGAGGGCAAGGTCAGTGTCATTTAGTCATTTGATGTTTCACAAATCAAGTATTTGTAGAGTTCTGAACATAGATTGACATCAAATGTAAAAACTCTAGTAGGGCTATTAACTTGAATTGTACCAATCACCTGAAAAAGAATCTAAAATGTATAAAATCAACCTAAAACATATTTCCTTGGCATTCTAATGTAACCGTTGAGGAGATTGATTGAAAGCGTTAAACCCTGTGTATAGGGCTCGCTCGGAACCCAAGCCCAATTATTTGTAAGCCCCTTAGCCCTTTTCTATGATTACTGATTACCATGATTCTATATTTTTGTATGCCTCCGTTACGAAGTATCCGGAGGCATTATGTGTTCGGGTTGTCCGTCCGTACGTCCCGTTCTTGGGATCGCGTTATCTCAAGAACCGATTAATGGATTCCTGCCAAACTAAGGTCATGCATGTATCCTGCAGAGCCAATGAGTTGATTAGATTTTGGGGTCTAAGGGCTCATTATGTATACATGATTAGCTCCTGATCACATCATTAGAACCGTTGGACAGATTACCATCAAACGCAGGACATGTATATTTCTTGCTGAGCCAATGAACTGATTAGATTTTGGGGTTATCAGGTCAAAGGTCATGGGGCTCATTATATATGAAAAAATAGCTTGTGATCGCATTATTATTAGAACCGATGGACGGATTACCATCAAAGGCAAGACATGTACATGTATGTCTTGAACTGATTAGATTTTAGGTCAAAGATAAAAGGGTCATTCATGTATATGAAAAATAGCTTGTAGTAACGATATTCTGAGAACCTGTTAGTGGATTGCAATTAAACTTGAATTTGATAATTTGCTTCTTTTTTTAAATCGCTCTATGTCGGAGGCATCATTTTTGACTTACACGCAGTAGAAGTTCCATGTAGTTTACAATGAACATCTATGCAAATATGTGTTGTAATACTTTATCATTTTCCCCTTTCTCTCTCTCTCTCTCTCTCTCTGCAGATGATATTCACTTATACATCAAGGATCACCATCTTCCCTTGACCATCGTTGGGTCATCTTACAAAGGGGTCAGCGTTAATGATTGTATCTTCCAAGCTCGCCAGGCAGTAAGTTCCCTTTGAAAGTGACCAACGATTACAAGAGAACACTGGTATTCATTTATACATCAAGGATCACCATCTACCCTTGACCATCGTTGGGTCATCTTACAAAGGGGGTCAGCGTCAATGATTGTATCTTCCAAGCTCGCCAGGCAGTCACTTCCCTTTGAGAGTGACCAACAAAATTAAAAGAGAACACTGGTATTCACTTATACATCAAGGATCACCATCTACCCTTGACCATCGTTGGGTCATCTTACAAAGGGGTCAGCGTCAATGATTGTATCTTCCAAGCTCACCAGGCAGTCACTTCCCTTTGAAAGTGACCAACAAAATAACAAGAGAACACTGGTATTGACTTTAATATACATCAAGGATGACCATCTTCCCCTGACCATCGTTGGGTCATCTTACAAGGGGGTCAGCGTCAATGATTGTATCTTTCAAGCTCGCCAGGCAGTCACTTCCCTTTGAAAATGACCAACGATTACAAGAGAACACTGGTATTCACTTATACATCAATGATGACCATCTACCCCTGATCATTGTTGGGTCATCTTACAAGGGGGTCAGCGTCAATGATTGTATCTTCCAAGCGCGAGGCAGTCACTTCCCTTTGAAAATGACCAACGATTACAAGAGAACACTGGTATTCACTTCAATATAAATCAAGCATCATCATCTTCTCTTTACTGTTGTTGGAGGGATGATTTTATCCTCCAAGCTTGTATTAGAATAATCACTGTCAAAGTCATGAATGTGTTTCATGAATACCTTTAGTTTGCCCCTAATGGCAAGAATTAGTCCACCATAGAATGTACCGTCGGTGCATAAATGAAGAATAAATACGTAACTTTCATGAGCACGTACCTAGTGGGTTTCAAAATTGTTGGAATAATTTAACTTTATTTGCCCATGCAAATTTTTTTCTATGAATTGGCTGATTGATGTAGTACCAATCATTCAAGCAGAATTAAGAATAGTTTTCACCCTTTTTCTTCTTCACAATTCAATTCCATTCAATGGAATTTGTTCACCATTCAATGGAATATCCAGTGCATATGCAAATATACACCAATCAATCTTCAGATTCAATCCTTAATAAGAAAAACACAAGAAGAATTTAAATGGCGTGAAAAAATGTACATGTATATTGTATAAAGGATTGTTACTTCATAAGATTCTTAAATCATACCTCCTGGTATTAACAGTAACTACACATTTAACCAGGCCTTGCTTTGCTGGTGGGTCATAGACAGACGAGTCAGTACAGTAAGAAAATAGTTTCATGGAAATGAGAGAATAATTTAGGATTAATCATGTCATTTATTTGTAAATTCATGTCTTCTAAGAGAAATGATTTATATATTGTTATATATTTTATAAGATATGTATATTTGTTAGCTACAAGCAATAATCTTTTCTCTTCCTTTTGCAATAAATGCTATTCATCTGATTCAGAAATAAAATGCATTTGAACATTGTTCATGTCCATTTTGTTTGATATTCAGAAAAATTAAGAGTATGAATGTTTAATTGCTTGTGAATAGTTAAATCAGATGTTAGTGGTGCCATCAGTTTCTTTAGCGTATCAAGCTATTGAACATGAACATTTTTAAACTTCATTTTTCCATTTTTCGTACTTTTACCAATAGAGTTCATTATAAGAATTTCTTTTCGATGCCATATAAATCAAAACATTGTCAATGTGAATGTAATGACCATATCCTTTAAGTTGATAGTCACAACTGGGAAAATCCCAATAATATAAAGTGAAAGAGGAGAAGACAAAGAGGTTGAGAAAGAGACAAGTGTCATTAGGTAGGTGGAGAGAGAGGGAAAGAGAAAGGAAGAGGAAGATTGGGTGCATATGTAAAAGAGAAAGCGAGAAAAGAAAGTGAGAGGGGTGGATATATACGGGAAAGGGAGAGAAACGACTAGAGGAACTAGAGAGATGTAGAGAAAGAGAGAGAGAAAGTGCAGGAGACTGAGCACAGGGGGTAATGAGGGGGAACAGAGAGTCATAGGGAAGAGACAGAGACAACGAGAGGGACTAGAGAGAGAGAAGGAGTGCAGGAGAGTGAGATAGCGAAAGAAGAAAGAGATCTGAGAGGGTTGATAAATAGGGGAAAGAGAGAAACGACTATAGAAACTAGAGAGAGAGAAAGTACTGCAGACTGAGCAAGAGAGGGGGGGGGGGGGGGGGGGGTAATGAGGGAGAAAGAAGAGTCATAGGGAGAGAGACATAGTGCCTTTCCCAATTTTTCAAGTACCCCAAAAGTGCCCCTTTTACATAGAAAAAGTGCCCCTTTTATTTTGACACGTGCCCCTTTCTCTCGACAAATTCCCACTTTTCCATCCTCGTAAGCGACCTTTTAATCTCTAGTAAGAGTCCCTTTACATGGACGAGAATTGCCCCTTTTCACTATTTGCTCTATTCAAATATGAGAGGTGCCCCTTTTACTTTGACAAATGCCCCTTTTCCTGTGTAAGGAGTGGCCCTACTCATTTTAATAACTACCTTTTCCCCTTTCAACAATTACCCCCCCCCCTTTTTTTAACTCGAATAAGCGCACTTATATTTGAACATGTGCCCCTTTTGCTTCTGATAAATGCCCCTATTAAAAAAAAACTTCCCTTTCTCATAAATGCCCCCTTTCATTTCTGGTAAATGCCCTTTTTTGGGTACAAGAAGTTAAACTTTTTTACTTCAAATAAGTGCCCCCTTCACCTCCAATAATTGCCCCTATTAAAATGTGCTCGGTACCCCTTTTTTTCTTAGCTAATGTATATTTTCCATTATTAGAAAAGCCCCTTTCAACAATGATACGTGCCCCTTTTTCTGTCTAAATAGGGACCTATATCCCCTTTTCATAAATGCCCATTTTCACCTCTTAGAAATGCCCGGCGGGTGCACCTTTTCCGTCGACAAATGCCCTTTTTCATTCCTGGCGAGTGCCTATTTTTGTAGGTGTAAGAAGTGCAACGTTTTCACCTCTGAATTACCCTTTGTACTATGACACGTGCATGGTCCCTTTCTTTTCTAATAAGTGTCTGGTTCCTTTCGATACGTATCCCCACTTTCCTCGCATCATTAAACACGCCCTTAAATTTAAACGACTAAGAGCAATTCCCCCCCTCGCTCGCTACACTCGCTCGCATTTATAGGTGATAAAATGTTGATACTTATCAAAGGTCTTTTCAGTCTTCCGTTATGAGAATGTGCGTATAACCCTATCAGGGTTGGGTTTTGTCCTCTTTATAAAACAAATTTTCGCACTGCGACCTCACAAATCTTAAAATGTGTCCTCGTTCGTTTTGCTCGCTCGCAAATAAAAATTTAGACCATCACACCCAACTGCAAAGTATGATGCTTAAGCAAGTCTTGTATGGTGTATAAAGAGAAACAAATACTGAAATCATCCTTGATAATGTAATCACAATATAGGGGTATATACCAATGTCAAACAAAATTGTATATTTTCGCTTTAAGATTTCCCTTTGTAGGTGCCCTTTTTCCCAGGAAGTGCCCCCCCCCACACACACACACACACACACACACACACACATATTGAAAGTCACTCGGCCGCCCCTGTAAATACATGTTAATGGTTTGGTGAAGTTTGTGAAACTGAATTGGACACCACGATTTTTGTTTCACTTCTAACCATTCCTCCAAAGTATATTCTATTTGTTCACAACCAACTACGTATGCACTTGTCGTACTGTCTGCTTGCGTTCATAAACATCGATCGTATGTGTCATAAAGAACTTCTTCGAAAGGCAAGATTCGATTACTGAAGGATGATGGCGATTTGTGCAGAAATTCTTCTTTTTCTCGCCGTCATCATCTCCAAATCTGGTAAGTTTTATTTCATATTAACTTTATATAAGTCGTTCTCCAGGTGGAGACCGTGAGAGATGTAACAGTGCAATAAACAAGATGTATATATTTTTTGCCTCAAATGAGATGTTTATTTAAAAAAGATATGGATGAAGTACAATGTTATCAATACAAAACACACATTTTCTCGAATGTACAATATGTTTCTACTTATCTAAAGTGATCTGAACCATTCTTTTTGTCTGGCATGTTGAGCTCCTGACTAATGATAAATCTGTTATGAATTCCATATTATTTCTTTACTGTGAGAGCAGAGAAGAAGAGCAAAGGGAGTAAGGGGAAAGGACCACCTCCCCTCATCAGTAACTTTGTAAATTTGCTTACTAATAGGGCAATTCCTATATAGATTATGGTCGAATGATGATGGAGATCCATTCGGATTCTTAAAAGAGGTACTATTGGTTACCAAACAATTTTCTTAATTCTCATATTCATTTTTTTAAAGGAATCTGTCTTTTCCCAAAAGAGTTCGGATAAATTGAATGAGATTTTTTAATGTAGAAAAGGATAGTGAGTAGTATTTTGGGGTTCATAAAATAAATATTAAATGCACCTTTGAAACGCAGTTGCGTTCCTTTTACTTTAAATCATTCCACATAGCTATTGCCACAAATGACTTTTTATATAAGATAACAGGTCTGACACTGAATTACACAGTCTTTGTGAACGATTACCAGATTACCAGATGTTATAATACATTGTAAAGTTGTAAAGCCACTTTGGTCTGTCAAAATTTTAAAAAAGAGGTTATTTTCTAGGATTTTGAAAGAGGGTTGTCCCAAGGACTATCAAGATTCGATATGGATACATTTCTTCCTATTGTTAACCAGATTCTACATACACTGCTGCAAATTTAAGAAAGAGAAACCAAATTTTCATGGTCTTATATCTTTGATAGAAATAAAGTCTAAATCTGAATATGTAATCGCAGCTAAGCATTGCAATTAACTTAAGCCCCCATTTAATAACAAAGATTATATTTGAGTTGTAGTGGACTACACGATGTTTTTGTCATTTTACATTCCTGCACATGATTTTAAATAGCCAGTTGGCTTTTATATTATCCTTGCATGAGTTGCACATTTCATTGCACCCTCGATGAGTGGACTCTACGTCACCGTATCTGATGCATGCTATTAGCAATTTACTCGTTATCCTGACATTTGATTTTGTTTTATTTCACCCATACAGGATACCATGCATTTGAAGTATCTATTCAGACGGACAACTCTCTTCCAGTCATTGGCGAGGATTTCACACTGGTCTGTACCTTTAAGCCGCAAACTAATAGTCGACGGGTAACTTGGGAAAATGGTGATAGCATCGTATTATTTAGTCAGGCTTGTTGGTTTTATCCTGGATGCGTGGATACGGTTCCCTACCCTTCAAAAATCAGTTTGTTGGCAGACCTTTCCAGTGGAAATCTCACAATAAAAAATCTGACCAAGGATGACAGCAACAGTTACCAATGCACAGTGAGCAGCGAATTTGCAGCAGAGACCTCAGGATCAAGCCATGTGCAAGTGACAACATTGCTACCAGGTATACTGCTGATCAAAATATCATTTACATGTCAAAAATTATGAGTAATTGAGGGCAAACACAATCCTTACAACTATTTATAAAAACATGACGTACATTTAAGTTCTACTTTCACTGCCTGTAACGATCAAGGAAGTATTAGATTACAATCTTGCGGTAATTGGTAGTTGTTTGCGGCTGATGTCAGGTGATTATTTCTTTATTTATAAGGTGGGTCATGATTATGTAAAAAAGAAATTGTCTACAATATTTGACAAAAGACCAAGAACCTATAACACCCGATAACTAATGAAATCGATAGAACATTTTGTTATTATTTCATGTTATCGATATGGCTTAAGACATTAATTAAATCATAATTCATGCGAATTTAGTAAAGAAACAACCTTTGAAAGTTAGTAATCAAAGCAAAAATCGTTAATGTAATAGTAGAGTCCGGGAACGAATTGATTTTAAGATCCTCTTGCTGACTTTCCAATGTTTGACAAAAACAGCTCCAGTCTACCTTCAAGGGCTGATATCAGAATACTTACCCTCCCGCAACCTGCGCTCAAACAAGAAATCACTCTTAATAGTTCCTGCCACCAATACCCAGTCTTATGGTTCCCGAACTTTTTATGCAGCATCCCCTCAACTCTGGAACAATTTACCCCAATGTATAAAACAAGCAGATTTAACAGACAAATTCAAATCCATGTTAAAAACCTACTTTTTTTTGTTAAATAGCCTTTTTCATTTGCATATGCAGCCCCCTCGATTGTCCACTATCTATTATGTATAACTTAATATTTGGCTGTAATTTCTTCTCTTTCTATTTTTCTTAAGCGCTCAGAGACATATTTTGTGATAAGCGCTATACAAATGTTGTTAATTATTATTATTATTATTAGACAAAATGCTCATGTGTGATTTTCATTGTTATGAATATCCGCTCTTCACCAGCTCCGCCAAATCGTCTTTTCATCAGTGATGACAATGTTCAAGACGGATACCTCGACGATGCACAGGTCACTGTGACATATGGGGTGTTACATAATATAACATGTGTGACACAAGGTGCAAGACCTCCTGCAGTACTGGAATGGAGTATACCAGATGATGTAACCGTGGTTCTTCAAAATCAGTCTGATGTCGTTGACGGCACCAGCTATGTCTCTCTGAAGGCTGTTACAATCACGCCCTCTAGGAATGACCAAGGAAAGAATCTCCTCTGTGTGGCATCACATCCAGAACTACAAAATCATCTTCAAAATTCAATTTACTTGAATGTTCAAGGTAATCATGATTAATTTAGTGCATGCCCGTTCATTTCATGGACTGACGATATAAGCTTTGAAATTATATGTTGCCGATGTAAGTTCATTTCGGACGGTATTTTAACTCCTGCCGCAGTCAAATTGCGAATTGAAAAGGATAATGGAACCGTATTTCTCGGGCATAGGATTCAATTCTGAAGCAGTTATCAGGATGTAATTGGACTATTTGGAGAGCTAAATGGTATCAAAGTGAATAAAATGTTCCGATTATTATATTCAATACAAAATAGATTACTATTGTATGCAAACAAAATTTGGGGAGCGTGTAAATCATGTTCAAATCGTGTTCTCTTTGTCAGCCCATCATTCGGCGATATAATTTTCTGTCCGATTCGTTTGGCAATTATCATCTATAGCCTCTAGCATTCAGTAACACGCCGTTTGATTCTGGGAGAATTTTAGTTAAATTTAAATTGTATTGCTATATCATAAACTCATACGTTTTTTTTGTTATTACTAATACATATTTACTAGCTAATTTAAGCCCTCCTAGTACTTAAAGATATAGATTTATATCTCGTGACATTATTTATCTTTCTTTCTTTGATTGGTTTCGTATTTCTCTCTGTATTAGTTCTACCGACCAACATGGTGCTTTCATCAGCTGGAGACACCGAAGAATACGAAACTGATAATGAGCCAAAGGTCATTAATATCCAAGAAGAAACGGTGGTTACCTTGACATGTGAAAGTATGGGATCATTACCGTCAGCTGCGTTGTCATGGGCTCTTGGTAACAACAGTATTTCCGGAAACATAAGCTCTTCGGTACATCGTAATTCATTGGATGGGAGTTTATATGACACCAAGAGTACAATCAAAATATATCCAGAGAGAATGGTCCATGGGAAACTCCTTCAGTGCTTCATATCGTTGGGAAGCTTTAATGGTCGTCGGGAAGCCATATTAATGGTTTATGGTGAGTTCAAGCGTAGTATCCGTGGTACAATTACAATTTTGGATTACACAATTTATTGCATTATTGGTCCTTACAAATTCAATGCAGCACACTACAGAGAGACCCAAAGGGTGAATTGTTATATTTAGTATACTTTATCATGTCGTAATCATCTAAAATCAAATGTGCATGTCTTTCTGGTTCAATGTATATCCACAGCTAGTTAGTATAACTTCTAAAGACGTTCAAACATTTGTTTATCATTTGTTTGCAAGGTCGACCAGATGTTGTTACACTGGTTAGTCCGGAAGATCTCTACGATAGTACACAAACCACGGTATACTGCAAGGCTGTCGACGGATACCCCGTTCCATTCATCCACTGGTACCTTGGATCAAGGAATATGACAGAACAATCTCAACTACATGTCTCCGTGAAGGAAGATAATCGTTATGATGTCAACAGTACACTAACCTTTACACCGATGCGTATTGATCACGGCCAACGCCTTCTCTGTCAAGCCCTCCAACAAACAGCACGTTCATTAGAATCAGGAAATGCCAGCATCACTCTGAACATATCATGTGAGTCTATGGTTTTATTTACAAAGACATCTCGGAATCACACATCTATGAATATTAGGCATATATTATGAAATGAGTAAGTTGTATCCCCGAGTTTGCCCCCATTTCGTGGGTTTGCCTCTTTTTTGTGTGTAAGGGAGACTGGGTCTATAGTTACATACATGTAACATATCAAAGCAAAGTGCCAAGTCAACATCCCTACCTAACATTACAGCCTCCACGTTGCAGCCCAATATTTCATATTTAAGCAGATGTAATGTAGATGTATATACCTTTTTTAGGGTTTCAATAATAGGGGAGGGGCAACAATTAGCAGAATATGTTAAAAAAAAATACCCCACCAAATATGGTTACTTCCTACACTTTTCCCACTCGGCCTCCATCCGAGATACTTACCATTTCAGTAAACAAAACGATGGGCTTTAACCGAAGAGAAAATTTTGAACATGTGGCGACATTATTATTAACCCTATTCTCAGGTAAAAAAAAGCCCCTCAAAAGCCGTATTGTAATACTTCCTTAAACAACTTTAAACCTAAATATCCCCTGTGCTCTCTTACAGATACGTAAAACGTATATATAAATAAGTATTCATGTATACCTACATCAGTTTCAGAAAGCTATAAAGAGTGGGGGAGGTTCTGATTAATCCTGAAATTATTTTAAATTATATTATGATTTGTATTGATATAATTGACGTCATTATCATCATGTACTGAATTATAAATGCCATTATTATTATCGCTATTATTGCTATCATTAAATATTATTTCTTCTAATGCTATTACTTCTAGCATACTTATTTATTACTTTCAAAATCAGATGCAATTATCTTTTTATTATGCGCGTTACAGATTTTATCTGATTTTTTTTTAAAGATTTATCTAGTAAATGTAGCATGGATCTATTTCATATTTACTAAATGCAAACTGCCTCACCCACCACCCCTCTCTCTCTCTCTCTCTCTCTCTCTTTCTCTTTCTGTCACACATTATATGTCTCAGATTCACCAACGATAATCCGATTTGCTGTTCATCGAAATGTGAGTGCCGGCCTTGAAAATTTGACATTCACTTGCGCATCAGATGCAAACCCACCTGCCTATAATTTCAAGTGGTTTCGGAATGGACACATCTTAGACACTGACAACTTACCAATGATTTCGTCAAGTGTCGTACATGAAGGAGAGACTTTTACCAGGAGTATACTAACCCTCCAGAGTGAAATAGTCACTTTCAGAACACCCTTCACCTGCATGTCCATCACATCTCTGGGTAATGGAAGTGCGGTCATTGACATTTTCCGTAAGTATTAATTTGAAGTCATCTTGGGAGTTTCTATTGTTAACAACAAATACAGAAATGTATGTTATAAACAGCAATGCAGCCAAAATGATCCATCGACATTATGTTGTTATGTAACTTCAGAAGAGATAACGTCATATTTTGATGCATTAAAAACGACATTTTTACAACATCATTACTATAGATTAATCAATTACAATACTAAGTTCAGATCATCAGGAGTTCCTTTGCCCACTACGTCACAGTTCACTCACATTTCCGATTTGATCCTCGGAGCATCGTCTACGAACGATCGGAGTGCGTTCAGTTTGGTTCGGTTGAAGAATTTAACAATTAACCTCCGGGGTAGTTTCTTCGAAAGTTCATTGATGGTATAGGCATTACATAACAACAAATTGTTATTTAAAAGTCCCAATCTGAGGACTTTATTTAAAAATTCCAATCTGAAGACTAGTGGGTTTTTGTTGTTGAAGGGAACACATGATATTGATTCTTCCCATAAAACAACATTTTTTTAACGATGGCTGGGGTAATATTAAATGTATATCTGTAAAGCGCTTAGAGACCTCCTCGATGTATGGACCCAAACCCAGACATTTATTATTGTTATCAATATTATAATTATTATTCTAGTTATGAAAATGATTATTATTATTAGTAGTAGTATGATTATTATTATTATTACCATGAGTAGTAGAAGCGGTAGTAATAGTAGTAGTAATGGTAGTAGTAGTAGTAGTAGTGGTAGTAGTAGTCAGTCCTATAACTTCACATATTAGTTCGTCTGTCATCCCTCTTGACTCCCAATACCAACAAATAACAAAATAATACACTTCAATTATTGTGGAATAGCCTGACAACGACTAGAAAGTATGATTATTATTATTATTATTACCATGAGTAGAAGTGGTAGTAATAGTAGTAGTAACGGTAGTGGTAGTAGTAGTAGGAGTAGTAGTAGTATTATCTCGTAATGTACAGTAATGTCTCCTTGTACTTCATTATTTTTACAGCTCTTCCTGTTCCCCCATCTCGATTAATCATCAATCGAAACTACACGACATCATCATCTATGCTTGTTGGTTGGCAACCGGGTTTCGATGGAGGGTTGAGGCAAACTTTTACATTGAAATTCTGTCCAAATGACACTCAAGACGACGAAGAGCGGTGTGGTCTTGTTACAAATTTAACAGACACATACTTCGAATTGAAAGGACTGAAACCATTCACCTGGTATCGGCTGAATCTTTGGGCAATCAACAGCGCTGGTCAAAGTGTTGCACTTCAAACAGTGGCATCAACATCTCGTACGAACTCATTTTTGTTTCTTCTCACAAATAAAAAAGACCTTCCGATTGTTAAATGCTATGGGTAAAGGCATTAATCTTGATATTAAGGGATTACTATTGCAGATAATGTGTTGATACATGTTCGAATTTTCTCTGACCATAGATTCCCAACCAATTAGGTCCTATTCTTCTCTCTATATAAGTTAAAAATATAATATTTGTTACAATATCCCAGAGAAATTGTTGATTGCCTGACATTCGATCTTCTGCTTGGATATATTTTAACAAAACTTGCTAAAATTAGTGTTTCAAAGTAATTATCGACTCTATCGTACTACACACAAAATATATAATGCACGCACTTTTCCTTTCCCTGACACATTTAAGTTCATACATATCTGGCGTCCTTATATTATGCTTTCAACCTGCGAATAAACAAACACTTTGAAATTGTTAAGGGAGTTCTACTAGATAAGTGGCATACTGATTATAACTTTCTCTTTCTGTCTTTTATTTCTTTGTACCTAAAGCGATGTCACCGCTCAACTATGGTAAGATATATTTGATTAATAAAACATTATAAACGAAAGAATTAACACAAACTTGTATTATATTATTTTCAAAATGATATACGAGAGATTCGCAAAGTAAGATTTAAACTGTTCGAAATGCAGATTGAAATACGCTCGACATATTTTGATTTTCCCGGAATGGTTGATAAGAGATATATAGGACTACAGGCCGTAATGTGGGGATATCCATGAGCATGATGCACATAACAAATAACAATGTTCTGTTCATACAAATAGCAAATTTCAATGTATGACATCGATACGCGTTTATAAAGTTAGGATATTACCATCAAACTCAATTGTATCATTATCATTATTGTTATAATGATAATAATTGTTATTATTATTTTGTAAGGGCAGGGAATCCAACCCCTTAACTTGTGGTTCACCGCCCGGAGCTGTATCCACTAGACTATACCACATCTCTTATCAATATTACTTAGTACCTGGGTCTCGTGTGGCAACTGCAGATTTATGTTTCGCCAAACGACATTAAAGACTCAAACTCCACTCCATGACTATTCCACAAGACAAGAACATTTCTAAAACATTTTCACATCCTCATTTCTGTATCTATAAGTATCTTTTATATAAGCGTCATTTTTTCTTCTTTTTCTTTATGATAAGTCTCATTTTTTACATATAGACCCCATTTCCTTTTTTTGGCTGGCGGTGCTCCCATTTACCCGAAATGTATGAACTTGAAAATAAAATATAATCTTCCATACAATTTGAACCCTCTTAAGATTATAGGATTATTTAAAGCAATCTTGATTCAAATGTATATTTTGTCATTACAAGGAATGAACATCACTCTGAACAGGTTGACAGGCGTTTTGACATTTTCAGAGACCAACACCGAACATTCCTTGGAAGAAACCTGTTTCTTTATCTTAGGGAACACTACCTCTACACCAGATTGTCTCTCCATAGAAAAGTGCATTGAACCTGGGTCAGAGGTCAAGGTTGACCAGGATGCTGACTACCTGGTCTTGACCTCGGGTAGAGGCTTGTGCAGTAAACCAAATCGCCCAACAGATAAAGAATTTCAAACTAAAACAGGTGAGGAATTTCAAACTAAAATTCTTGAGCTTTTAATACTGTAGATCAAATGATGTGAAAATGTGAAGTTTGGCGTTAAATGATTTTAGGCATATTCCGTCATAAGCAAGGAGATGACGCGCTGCCTCAAGAGGGGATTGTGTTGACATTCCATTCATCGGTGATAACGATATAGATTTCCTCGATATGATCGAGGGGCACGGTCAAACTATTGCCCCGAGGTGATTTTCGAATTGTTCAGTTTTCCGAGACGAACTGGAGGAATACAGGAAAGTCAAGAGATCACAAAGGCCTATAAGAATCTTGAAATGCAGCATATAATAAAATTTATCTGACATTGAATTTCTATCGCGGTGGATTATAAATCACATTATGGCATTACTTTTTACTATATTAGTCATCATTAAAACAAACACAATAAATTGTAGAGTGTGAGAAAATATTGATCCTTATTTCTTTCCTTACAAACAATGCTACAGAAAGGAAACACTATCTGGAATTAATGTTGAAATTGCACAACTCTAAAGTTTATCAATTATTGTTGCTCTATTTTAGTCATTGACCCAACAATCAAGGGGGATTCTTCTGTAACTGGCTATTTCATTATGGCTGGTGTGCTTGCTTTTACCGTAGTGATTTTCGCAGCAGTTGGGGTTATTTGTTTGGTGAAGAAAATGTCAGGTTAGTATGTTCAATATGTAATCTTCTCCCAATGTTACCAATCCCATGTTGAGTGACAAACTTTGTCGGGACGTTAATTGAAGTATTTTGTCTATATGGCTGTATTTTTACATATTCCTCTCTGTGCATCGACTTTAATGTAAACTTTACATCATATTTTTTGTCCACCCGTCCGTTCCTTAAGTTCCCTGTGTCCTTGTATGTTCCTCATGTCTGCTGAGTGTGCCAAAGTATTTCAAAGTTTTCCTCTTTGACCTTCCTCAAGTGTGATCTGTCTGATACATTTCTATTAAACAAATATCAGCATAAATTAGCCGCTATAGATTCTCCATATACATGTACAATAAACACGTTCCTCTGTAAAATATGTGTGTGCCTTAATTCTGTGTTACTCCTTCAACATTTTTTTACAGCACGGAGCATGATTCTGACAAGCGTTGGGACCATCCCACCAATCCCGACGTCTGAACCACCCATTAAGCAGGTTGGTATTCACAGATGAAGATGTCTTTCGTATCAATATCAAGCCTTAAGAAGAACGCAAAATTAAGCGATTGTTACTGTCATGATGAGGTCATTGGTCAAAGAAAATAAACTACTATAGATTTGTATCTTGCTTCTAGATTAGCTGAAGGGCCATATGTGTGGCCTTGAGATATTAACGTCCTAAAGTTGGATTCGAACACCAAATGTTGACTCATATACAACGTGCCGGTGGCACTCTGAGGGTGCGCAAAAATGGAAAAGAAAAGGAAGAAAAGAAAGAGACTCATGATTCCTAAAGGAAGAGAAGACGCGCCACCAATCTAAGGAAAAGTGCGTAAGGAATATTATTTAGAATGCATATAAATATTTATAAAGCTCGGTCGCTTTTCTTCCCTGCATATATTTCTTTAGTATCTTGTGATTTTGCACCACAAAGGAATGGGAAATGCATTACAGAGCATAACAAACGTAATTAACGTCCAGGAAAATAAGTTTCATCAGGATCTTGTTGATTTTTGTTCCACCAACATAGGATGAAATTACATAAATCAGCATCTGTAAAAGTTCAACATTCTTTACCAAAAAGAACTTAGTTTAAATGGTCTACCTAATTCATAGTCTAATCCCTCGACTCGAAATGAATTCGTAAATGTTGTTCCCTGAATATGATATAAATTTTAAAAATATTCCCCCTCAGTTTTTTGTTTTTTATACTTTGAACGAAGTTATTAAACGATCAGTTGCTGAGCAACCTTAAAAAGTGGGCTATGTACGGTCAAATGAATGGGAACTAGTTTTTCTTACTAGGATGAAATGAAGAAAAGAATTAACTCTTGGTAACTTTGATCAGGCGCGTGTACAGTAATTTAAACCTGGGTTCCCAATCTCGGGTTAGTCCATAAAATATGATTTTCACATCGTGAATAAGTACAGAAATATACTTTGTATCGTTAAGCTGTCAAATTTGTAAGGGTGGGGGGGGGGGAGGGCGAAAGGTTAAAGTTTGCCTCGGGCACCATTAGCACTAGAAATACGCCCCCTCTTTTTAAAGATAGTCTGTCGTACATATACCCAGTCATAATATGGATTTTTATTCATTCATTTCATTTCATTATTTGCTTGTCCTATACTTATTTAATGTGGATAGTTGGCTTTGCTCACATATGAATGAAAAAAGGCCCAAACATCCAGTAAAGGAAAATGAATAAGATACAAAACATTGATAGTACTTTGAATGATGAAATGATATACATGATATTGATTTTCATTTTAAAATTAACTTGAAAAGTATTTTGCTTGAACACATTTTTGTAGATGGACCAGGGAGACAATGCTGAAATAGCACAGGAACACCCGCCTAGCGATTCCAAATCGACTACGAGCTACTGCATGGACTTAAAACCTATTGCTCGCACAGACGATGACGACTACGTCAGTCCTAGTTTTACTGCAAAGCGTTCTGACGATGTGTATGTGAATAGAGACATAACAAATGAAAATGCAGTGCTAAACGACCCAGACAATGGTTATGTAAGTCCAAGTTTTACTCGAAAGGAATCTGAGACTGTGTTTGTGAGAACAGACATGAAAGAAAAAAATGCAGTGCAAAACGATCAAGACAATGATTATGTCAGTCCTTGTTTTACCCGAAAGGAGTTTGAGCCTGTGTATGTTAATTACAGAATACAAGGCGCTGCAAGTCGACCAACACCATGATTTTATAAGTCTTAGTTTTACTTGAAAGGAGTTTGAGCCGTTGTATGTTAATTACAGAATAAGGCCACTAAAAAGGAATCAGATGGTCCTCATAATATCTCTACCCTTTCCCGAGCACAAGAAGATGATGATAAAACAACCACTACATAATTATATGGAAATGAAATCTTTGCCGTCTATGCCGACTATGTTTCATGGTCTTTTCCCAATGATAAAGAAGAGTGACACAATGGGTAAATCTAAAGTTGTGTATGCTAACAAATGAACGATGCAACATCAGAAATAATACAAAAATCCCACTTAAAGGTATTACAAAGTTTTGGGAAATTTTGAAAAATGGGTGGATAGTGATTCTTTACAATTTTGATATATTGGGATGCCCCTGTGGATGTATTAAAAACACCAGAAAGTTTAGCCCCTAAAACACTTCTGGTTTCAAGAAAAATTGAATATAAAGATTTACCGGTGCTCCCGGTAAATTTTGATAAATTTCTAATAGCTCCTACGGCCGTACAATGTTAGCTGCGCCCATGAAAATATCAGAGTATGTAGTTGTGGTATATACTTTCCGAACGGGGATAGCTAATCGGTCGATTTTAGTCAATAAACATCGTTTTATAGCTTAATTAATATCTTGACCTTGAGAGAGAGCTATTCAACATGAAGTGTTTATTATTTATAATTTCATAACTTAAGAGTCGATTTCAACCGCGACAACGATCACTGAATATTGTAGGATCATATATGCTTCCAATATGTTCATTTGAACCAAATTCATGACCCCATACCAAAACTTTGTATTACCTTTAATGACAAATATCGAGTCTTTTTAAAATTCTTTTTAAAGGAAAATTCCATCGTCGTTTTGTAGATCAAAGTTGGTAACGATCTGTATATAAAGAGGTTTATTGCGTTGTGTAAGGTGAAAAAATATATTTAGTACATAATTTCACTTGTGAAGATACCAATAATAGAAAGAAACTAAAGTATAATTCGAGAACATTCGATTTTCAACATTTTAAATAAAGTACAGTGTAGACCTACACACGGTTTATGAGTCGTGTTATTTTCTTTAAACCACTCTTTTCATGATTGTATCAGATTCTATCACATCTCTATGTCTACTGAGTAGGCCTATCGAAAGAATATCAAGAGAAGGCCGCACATTCTTTATCACGATTAACATCGTATAATTGAAGAGTTTAATTCCACAAGGAGCTAAATCCACATTTGATGAAATTTGACATATTGATATCAGAACATTGCTGACTTAAGTACCCATCTTTCAACAACATTATTACCTACATTTTAGATTAATTATGACAATGCACCTTCTAATATCACTTTTCCATAGACGCCTGTACAAAATCTGTTAACAATTTTTTTTCTCCGAAATTACAAAAATGGATTTAGCTCCTTTAGGAATTAAACTCTTTATAATGTTTAATCCAATTTCTATGTAAAGTTGTAACAAAAAACACCAGATAAAAAAGAAAGAGTTTTGCACTGAACAGGTATTAACTATATATTGATTCGGCTGAATCATCATATAATTAATTTTAAAACAAAATAAAAAATAATGATAATAATAATATTAAACAAATAATTTGATTTTAGAAACATATACTGCTAGACATGTAAAATTCGGACCACTGAAATAAGACTCTTGTAAATTGAGCACAAGTGCTTCCTTTTCCTTCCATTTATTGTCACAGCCTTACCCAAATTTACTTAATTAACCTATATATATATTTCAATGTATATAAACATCTTTATTTTTATCACATAAACATCTACATGACATTATATGAACATGTATTTGCTGGTTTGTAACGGAATGAGATATTAAATGATTTAAATTTATACAGGAAATATTGAGTAATACCTAATATCATTTTTTAAAGGATTTCATTCAACGCTTTTGGTATTATAATTTCAATCTTAATTTGTGATATTGAGATAATTTTTAAAATGGACTTTAGTAAACTTATAATGTATCATAAATGTTGTTCATCATAGTAGGGTGATAACACCTGCTTGTGCACACAGTCTGTCCCATGCACATACACACACACAACAGCAGTCAGTTGGTAGAAATAGCAATTTTCGTAAATTTATTTAAACAAAACTGAACAATATTTAGGTGGTCTGTCAACGACAGATCACCTATTGATTTCGTCAGAATTTTCTTTCTTTCTTTATTTATTTTTTATTTTTTCTTCTATACACTTTTTTTGTGTACACTTTTACTCGAAATCGACGTGGTCAATTTCCTTCGAAATTGTTGTCAGTCATCAGGCCCTATAATATAAAGTTCCTAAAACCTTTTTCAAGGTCATGGGGTCATCGTGACGTCATCCAGGCGCCATTTTGTAAAAATCAGGTCATTATCATATCTCGATAACGAGTCATAAAAAATCAACCATATTTGGTATACATCAACTTCAGGTCAAAGGTCAACTAAAAATGTCAACAAAATCCGTGCGCGCACCTCGACGCGCACGTACGCGCACTTCAAAATTTTAAAATGCTCAAATTCGTTCCAATTTTTTTTTGCACACGTTTCAGGCCATGCTCATATTTCACTTGAAAAGTGGGATTTGAGAATTCCATTTTCCGTTTACGTGTAATCTCTATGGGAAATGTTTTGGTATATCGATAACGCACTTGACTTCCGACCTCGAGACCCCTGGTTCGAGTCCGGGCGTCTCCAACAATTTTTTTTCTTCACTTTTTTTTTCTTTTTGACCTTTCACTCTACCATCTCCTTTGCTTATTAAAACACGTAGAATCGCAAATAATGTAATAAACAACCATATTTACTTTATTATTCCCCTATTATCACTTGATCCATTACTTTTTGCGTGCAGTCCCTATGGGAGATGACCTTTTCTCAAATCTGGATTCTACATTCCTGTCTTTTGCGAGCAATATCGCCGTTATTTCCGCTTGGTTTTTGTTGATTTTGGAGTATGTTGTAGCTGAGACTATATGCTATCTAAATGTCCCCTCATTTTTTCAATCAGATGTCATCATGGTCTGTTGATGATGGTCATCAACATCATCATGATCATGATCATCGTCATCACCATTACTATCACGATCATCATCATGATCATCATTGTTTACATGTCTATATAACTTCTCCCTTTCTCAATATAGTAAATATTATAATCTATCATAAGACTTGAAGACAGACCACCTTATTCGTCCTCGTGACGAATTAAATTCTAGTTTTTAATTTTTTTTTCACATATCTTTCAAGCATACCTTTGACTACAATTCTGTGTAGTTTCATTGTTATAGGCATGTGGGAAATATGTTGAATTCTTAATTAGAATATTGTCTTTTCAGCCATGTGTGACCACATGGCCCGCTGATCGCCCATTGACTGTTATTGTGCGTGGTGAAAATGCACCTCAATGATAAAACTCCCCTACAAAAATGCAATAACCTCATGTGTTTCATTCATTGAATCAATTTGTTATTTACACTCAAGGTAGCCACAACTGTATTGGGGTCACCAAACTTTGTTTTTTCTGAAATTCAGTCCTTGTAGAATGTTATGGCCTGTGGAATTGAATGGTTTCTCGGATAATCGTCATAAATCCTCAAATCTGACATTTTTTAAAAAAGAAACCATACTGTGATGTAGCTGAAAATCTGCAAATTCTTATCATTTGTTCGGTTTTTCTGAATAATTTGTGAAACATATGAGGAAATAGCTGTAACGGTGATCCAAGTAATTTCCATCGCCATATTGTATTGGCATTGCACAAATGTTTGGAATTTAATGTTAATATTTGGTGTAAATATGATCTATAAATATATGATTTAAAAAAATGCCAACAAAATGAACAGTTTGACTTTCCTATTATATAATTAGCTGAAATGACCTAATTTGCATATTTGATGAATATTCATAATTTTTTTTCTTTAAAAAAAATATATATTTCCACACCTGTCTGATATACATAGGTTTCATTGATGTATCATGTTCGGTTTTGATTTTGATTACATACGCGCATATTAATTAGACGGACTTAGTTATTTTCAAAACTTTTTCATATCTGCCGATTCGCAAAAATGGCAAAAATGACTTATTTTGTTTGCTTCTGTTTTCAAAACGGTAATAGATATATAAATTTTCTTTTTTTGTATTTTTACCACAAAGATGATATTTTAGTGTCTGATTATTTAATTAATTATTTGTGTCCAAGAAAGTGATGAATTACGTCGTCAACTTTGTCGAATTTTGCCATTTTTGCCAATTTGACCATTTCTGGCAGGTTTTTCGGTAATTTTGCGATATCAACAAAATGGTATAAAATCACAACGCATTGACCGATTTCAATTCTGTTTTTTGTTTTTTAAAGCTTTCATGAAGCTTGATCATTTGCAATCATCAAATAATATGTGTTTGTTGTACTTATTTTTGGTGTGCTATACCTAAACATAGAATGTAGTCGTTGATATTATTCGTTTTATCGATAAAAAATGTTATGCATATACATGGATTATGAATGATCATTACTTTTATTATGATAGATAAGAATTGATGAATTTTTTGCATATTTTATCAAATAATCATGAAAATTCTTGAACTAGGTTGTAAGATGTATGAACTAATACTATTTTGTAATGCATTGTACGGTACCTACACACTATTATATCTTATATTGTTATGTTCTTCTATTGGTCGCCTCATCTGATTTTACATGTGTAATTATACAGTAGTATATTCCTATTTCTCCCTCCCCTCTTTCTTGCTGAGGCTCTATAATGTAACACATGTAAATCATAAGACAAATGACATGCAATGATTGTCCTTTTTATCTTTTTGGTTTAGTGCAAATAACATAAAGTAACCCTAATACTGTTGTTACCCTTTCCCTGTTCTAACTGTGTAGGCCTTTAAGTGCAATGACAATGTTTGCGTCTGTTCCAGTGCAAGAACTATCCTCTTTTATCAAATGGATGCAGAAACCATTACACGTTTGTGCAATTTAGTTAACCATGAACAAGATGGGGCACACGCAGTGATGCTACGATCCCATTGCTGGGATTTCTACGAACAAAATGTGCAGATAAAAATCTTAATAAGTTACCAATAAACTTTGGTTTTGACAGCTGACGTAATTTTTCAGTAAACAAACCTATTCCATACCTTATACAATCTGGCGGAGACGAAATCTTTTGTTTGTGGGTAGAAAGCGTGTTCGTTTGACTATAACCGCTAAACGTAGATGGAACAATAATGTATGCATGGCAATATGTAGAATGCACTGAATAAAATTCCACAACTGAAGCAAGCGGTTCTTAGAGTCAATTCATATTCTTTTTCTAATGTAATTATTTGTTGGTATGATGGCTCAATTACATTTCGATTACAATTAGTAAGTGAGATAACAACAAACATAAACGTGATATAAATAGTCAGTGTCATTTGAATGGATGTAAAGGGTACAGAAAAACGGGCTAGGAGGAGAAAAGAAAAAAGAAAAAGAATATTTAAATATGAATGTTGAAAAGAGAGAGACTGTAAGAAGTGGTGTGTGTGAGAGTGAGTGAGTGAGAGAGATAGAAATAGAGAGGGAGAGAGTGAGGGAGTGAGTGAGAGAGATAGAAAGAGAGAGGAAGAGATATGGAAGATAACTGTATTAGGAGAGATATACATTGCATCTTACACATACATAATTATTAAACTGAAAACAAGCAATCATCCAGATATTTATCAATGACTCACTAACACTTTCAAAGTTAAAAAACATCTATACCAAAATAAATAAATTTGATCATTAAAAATCGAAATCCAAAAAATAAATAAAATTGAATTGCAGCTATACATTGTGATTTAGAATTATATGGCTCTAAATTTTAAGAAGCATGAGAGAACATACATTACATAGAGAAGGTTGAAATATCGTATAAATACATGAACATGTGAGATGTAAATCTTGTGGTACCACACTAATTATATACAATTGCAGATGAAATACATTGTGTAGTATATTCAGAGTTACAAGTGAAATGCAAAAGATTTGTTAAAAGTGAAACAAGGTAGGGTAGGGGGTGGTTTTGGGGGTTAACCCCCTCATTTGTTTTAATGTGTGGGTTTTGGATGATAACCCCCCCCCCCCCCCACTGATAAGGCTTACAAATCACTGGCAGATAATTCATATTATTATGTTAGGCGTATAACGTCAAGTACGTGAATGTTAACAAATTACACATGATATGTAATAGAAGAAATACTAAGTTATTGATTCAAGGTTGTCTAAGAGATGGGTTGTAATAGATTACAAATGTGCTCATCATGGATATGTCCAACGGGTATTTACATTTCGGATGAAAAGTAAGAAAAGGATAATGAAGAGTGCGAAAGAGGTTACTTTAAGAGGGGAGGGGAGGGGAGATTGGGTCATCATTTCTCATCGATGAGACCAATCCACCATTCATCGTTTATGTATATGTATCACAATTAACCTCACAATAATACTAATAATATTGGATTCTTATATAGCGCACGTATCGACCTTGCAAGGTCCTCAAGGCGCTCCAACATTACCCGGCTAATAGGCTGCCGATTTCGACGCTCACAGCATTTAAAGGAATTCCTTCATACCGGTACCCATTTAACACCTGGGTGGAGAGTGGCAAATGTAGATCAATGTCTTGCCAAAGGACATTAGTGTTGTGACAATACATACGATCGTTTGCAGGCACAGACCCTTATCAATCGTAATGCGTAGCACGGTGTCTAAACTGTTATACTAATACAGCCAGAGACTGGAAGAGTTCGCTCAAGGATTTTTGAAAGTGTTTAAAAGTTTTTGATACAGAGTATATAGCTATAGACTATACAGTGCGTCCCAGAAAAAACGAAACCGAGAAGTATCGATGTTTTATCATAACTTAATCACAACCATAATTAATGAATGATACATATTTGGAAAGGTTAGAGTCTCCTCTTTCAGTTGATGCTACTCAGATGATGCATATTCCACGCATGAGTGATTAAAAGCAATTTGAAGGAAGGAAACCAAAAAGACATTTGGCGGGCGGTATCTGAATTTCGAAGAAAAATTCACATTTCTAGAAAGTTGAGTTTCTGCCCTTTCATATGACACCTCAATCAGGAAAAATGAGCGAGGAATTACAAAGTTCCGTTTGTTTAAAGTAGCCCTTACATTTTCATAATTTTTACAAACGAATTCGTTTTCACTGGGTGCCTGCCGTAGCAAAAAGCAGATTTGACAAAAGACTTAACTCCGTTTCGTTGACAACCAGCCATGCATGAAGACTCTCGACTACGGCTGATTGTCAACGAAACGGAGTTAAGTCTTTTGTTAATTTCGTTTATTGATACGGCAGGCAGCCAGTGAAAACGAATTCGTTTAATAAAATTATGGAAATGCAAGCACTACTTTAAACAAACAGAACTTTGTTATTCCTCGCTCATTTTTCCTGATTGAGGTGTCATATGAAAGGGCAGAAACTCAACTTTCTAGAAATGTGAATTTTTCTTCGAAATTCAGATACCGCCCGCCAAATGTCTTTTTGGTTTCCTTCCTTCAAATTGCTTTTAATCACTCATGCGTGAAATATGCATCATCTGAGTAGCATCAACTGAAAGAAGAGACTCTAACCTTTCCAAATATGTATCATTCATTAATTATGGTTGTGATTAAGTTATGATAAAACATCGATACTTCTCGGTTTCGTTTTTTCTGGGACGCACTGTATAAGAATACGCCCTCGGCTTAGGAGCGTGGGAAAGGGTGAAAGATGACATAGTAATTCCATATTTTCGATTCGATCTCAACCGCGACAACGATAATAATAATAATAATAACACTATTTATAAAGCGCAACATATCCATCTCTAGAGATGCTCAAGGCGCATACAAATAATTTAAATTAATATTCAACATATTCAACATAAAATTAACAATATGCATTGAGCATCAGGTGAGTTTTAAGCCCAGTTTTGAAAGAAGAGAGAGTGTTGGCCGTCTGAATAGAGAGAGGTAACTTATTCCACAAAGAAGGAGCTGCTGATGCAAATGCTCTATCCCCCCAATTTCTTTTGGTACGTGTTTCTTTAAGTCTAATATTATGTGATGAACGTATTATGACGATCACTAAATATTGTGGGATCGCATAATTATGCTTCCAATATAGCTCAATTTTGAATCAGATTCATGACCCCATACCAAAACTTCGTATTACCTTTGACGTGCACAATCACCTGAAACATAATTTGTCTTTTGGTAGAATAGTCGAGAACAGCCTATAGGTTTAAGAAGTAAGCCAAAAAACAAAGGATAACTTAAAACCTCTCTTAAAGGGCGAGCACTTAATTCTAGGCCCGGAGGGGTCTTGGCCCCCTCCCACCGCCAAATAAAGAGAGAAAGAGAGAGAGAGAGAGAAAAGGAAAAGAAGGGAAAGGGAAAGAGGAAAGAAAGAAAGAAAAGGAGAGGAAAATAAAATAAAAGGGGGAAAAGAAGGAGATCGGGGGGGAGGGCTTTGCCTCCCCTCCCCCCCCCCCCAAAAAAAAGAGAGAGAGAGAAAAGGAAGGAAAGGGAAAGAAAAAAAGGAAAAGAGGAGATAAAGGGGAGGAAAAAAAAGAGGAAAGAGAAAAGTAGAGAAGGGCGATATCAGTTGTGATATTCCCGCCAACAATTTGTTGATCGGGGGGGGGGGGGGGCGGGGGCAAAAGGCCCTTGCCTCCCCTCCCCCCGCCATAAATAGAGAAGGAAGGGAAAGGGAAAGAGGAGAGCTATAAGGGAACAAAGGAGAGGAAGAATACAGGTGAAGGAGATCATTTGCGATTTTTCCCGCCTACAAGGTGTGGATCGGGGGGGGGGGCGGAAGGCCTTTTCCACCCACTCCCCCCCCCCCCCTCAGCAAAAGAGGATAGAGAGAACAGGAAGAGAGAGAAAAGAAAAGGGAAAGGTGAGAGAAAGCGAGATAAAATGAAGAGGAAGAAGAAAAGAGTACAGATGGAGGGGGGGGGGGGGGAGGCGGGGGACCCCCCAAAAAATCAAAAATGTTTTATTTCTATTTCTATTTCATTTTAAATGTTGTGAAAAGGGGTTTTTTCCTCACTTTATTTTGGAAATTGTACTTTTTTATGCGTTTTTTTCCAAAATGACACATTCCAAAATTTACAGTCAGGCAGAAATATACTTATTTAGAGCCTACACACCAGGGCCCACGGAACGGCAGGGTCCAGGGTGCTCGAGTTCTCCCCCCAACAATTAAAAAAAAAGTATATCAAAGAGAAATAGAAAAAAAGAGAGAAAGAAAGAAAAAATAGTGACCTGCCATTGTAAACAAATAATGAGGTATCAACATATGCTCATCTGGCCGGGATTAAATGCCTAAAACTCTTGAGCTTTCGGGGGCTCCACCCCTCGACCCCACCAGAATCCCTGAGGCGTGTCCCTGAATGCTTATCTGACCGTTCTTAAATGCCTCAAATCCCTGAGTTTCCTGGGGCAAAGCTCCCTGGACCCCCACGCCAATTAGTAACCTGCTAGTGTCATTAATAATGTATCAAAGTATGCTCATCCAGGCGCGGATCCAGTGGGGGGGGGGGGGGGGGGTGCCCCCCCCCCCGCCAAAAAAAGAAGAGAGAGAGAGAGAGAGAGAGATAGAGAGAGAAGGAAAAGAAGGGAAAGGGAAAGAGGAGAGAAAGGGAAAGAAAAAAGGAAAAGATGAGATAAAAGGAAGGAAATAAAGAGGAAGAAGGGGGATATCAGTTGCGATTTTCCCGCCAAGACGTTGTGGATTGGGGGGGGGGGGGCAAATTGCCCTCTCCCCCTCCCTCCCTCCCTGCCAAAAAAGGAGGAAGGGAAAGAGAAAGAGGAGAGCTAAAAGATGAAAAAAGAGGAAGAAGAAAAGAAAAGGATGAAAAGAAAAGAAAAGGATGAAAAGAAGGGGAGATCAGTTGCGATTAATTCGGCCAACAACATCCGGATCGAGGAAACGTAAGGCCCTGGCCCCCCTTCCCCATCCCCAACAAACTTAAAAGAGAGAGAAGGAAGGGAAGGAAAAGGGGAGCCCACGCCAATAAGTGACCTACCAGTGTCACAAATAGTATCGAAATAAGCTCATCTGTCCGTAATTAAATGCCTAAAACCCCTGAGCTTCTAGGGGCTCTGCCTTGTGCCCTAGGACGGGCCCCAGGATGCTTATCTGACCGTAAATAATGCTTAAAACCTCTCAGCTTCCAGGGGGATTGCCCCCTGGTCCCCACCCCAATTAGTGACCTGCCCCTTTCACATATAAGGTATCAAAATAAAGCTCATCTGATCGTAATTAAATGCCTAAAACCCCTGAGCTTCCGGGGGCTTTGCCCCTTGGACCTCACCTCGGTCCCTAAGGCGGGCTCCTGGATGATCATCTGACCGTAATCAAATGCCCATACGCCCTTAGCTTCGGGGCTCCGCTCCTTGATCCACGCCGGGGCTTTGCCCCTAGACCCCACGCCAATTTACGCTCCGCTCTACCTAATCGTGAATACTTTAGCCTCCCCCACCCACTTTGAAAAACGTTCAGCAGGGTCTCCGTGTAAGAGTGGTGGTGATGCAGATTTTGTTCTGCCCCAAACGATTTTGCTCATTACGCCACTGCTGGTCACCATTATGTACCAATATTTGGCTCGCATGATTTCAAATTTGCCCCTCCCCCTAGGAAATCCTGGATCCGCGCCTGTGCTCATCTGACAGTAATGAATGCCCATACCCCCTGAACTTCCGGGGGCTCCGCCTATTGACCCCTGCCGGGGCTTTTCCCCTAGACCCCACGCAAATTATGCTACGCTGTACCTGATCGTAAATACATGAGCCTCCCCCCACCTACTTTGAAAAACGTTCAGCGTGGCCTGCATGAAAGAGTGGTGGTGATGCAGATTTTCCGCCCCTCAAACTTTTTTGATCATTACGCCAATGCTGGTCACCATTATGTACTAATATTTGGCTCGCATAATTTCAAATTTGCCCTCCCCCCTCACCAATCCTTGATCCGTGCCTGCCGAACTCTGTGTTGAAGTTACTCAATGGTTGAAGCTGAATTCCATGTGCGCCCTATAAGGGCTTACATGTGTGTTCAATAACATATTTAACAAGACGTTTTGCCGTTTGATGAGCGTGTATATAAACTGCAGTATCTCTTTGTAGAAGAAATATTGACAACAATAAAGCAACGGGGGACCCCTCATATATGAGGCAAGATTTTGCTCGTGGTTGGTACAATGCTTATACAGGCGATAGTCGAAATTGATTTATAATTGTGATTATTGGAGAGAAAAAACTTCGTTTTTAGAATGGGACGTCTTTATGAAGCCCAAACAGGAAGGATATATTACATAGATATCTCAAAACACTTCCCCCTTTGTGCAAAGTACATTTTATATCCTTCCCTGTTATTCCCCTACTTAAATATATGTACCAAATTTTATGGAACTAAATGGCATTATCGAAAGTTCAAAGTCAAATACCGTGAAATTTCATTCGTTGACTCATAACATTAATCTCATATTTTCAGGTGTGCCATTTAAAGTAAGTTTCCGAAACCTTCCATTAATTTGAAGTTTAAACCCACTTAGGTTCTTCAGAAATATGAATTTCTTTCACTTTCGAAGCGCAAGAGAGAAATAAATAAAAATACCATTCACTGTTCATTACGTCATTCTGTCATTGAAAACCGTTACTGCTCATCGTTTATTCTTTTATTCTCCGGATATTCTGCTAGGTTGCAGGATGGTTCATGCAACGCACCTCCTAAGTTGAAATATACAAGGAAATGAGACGTAATAACAACATGGATGTACGTCTTCGAATAGTTTTCTTCCTCACCTTCATCGTTTCTAAGACATATGTGATAAGCATGTCTACTGGTATTCAGAACCCAGATATCCTCCCAGTCGTTGGTGAGGATATCACCTTAACCTGCACATTAATCCGTCCATGGACATATCGCCAAATTTCTTGGACGGACAGGCATAACAATATCCTAGCTACATGTAAAGGATTGGGATGCAGAAACGAGCAAACTGTTTCGGATATGTCAAAGTACAGTTTGATGGCAGATTCTTCCAGCGGAAATCTAACTATTAGGGATTTAACAGTGGATGACAGCGGGAGATATTGGTGCTCAGTTTCCATCAAATCTAATTCTTATTCAGTTGGAATAAGTGTTGTACTGAATTTACTGTTATCAGGTAATGTATTCTAACATTAATCTGGATACCCTGATCTAGTTGTAATGTGTGCGAAATTACAATATAAATGATTCATTACTAATACTGATTAAAAATCATTACAACATTCGAACTTTTGAATACAAATGTCATTTCGGTTGTAGCGTCATCGAAAACTAGGACTTAAGTTCCTACTATACTATTATTAATATATATCGAGTTCGATTCGTGACTGATTTAAATCAAAAAATAGTATTTTACAATAGTATTGATATTGTGGTATTTTTAATTTGTTTATGTATAAAAACCGTCCTAGAATTTGGTAGAAACGCAATTTTACCAGACATGTTCAGTGGTAGTTATATATAGACTGTCGCTCATATAGTTGGAATATTTTTGTTTTACCCCAATTTATGGAATCATTTAAAAAACAATTTAAAAATAATAGATCTAGATAATAGTATACATTCTCAGATTCTATTGAATAATGATTTGACAATGTGTGTTTTGCGTGACTGCTAAAGCATGTGCATGCTACTATGCTTATCAATTACGGGACCTACGCCCTTAAGTCATAAATGACAGTAATGAGGATTAATGCCCCACAAAAGGGCACCAATATAGCACATCGACACGGTTTTGATCCTGGGGCCTCACAGTTACGAGGCCATTGCTTTGTCACTGAACCATGACTGTACGCATCGGGGGCTAGGGTAGGGGGCAGTTTCCATAAATAAAATAAAAAACAGAAAATGCAAAAAAAAATCAATAATTTATTGCATTTTACCCCTGTCCCTAACATTAAAAAAATCCTCTGGACGGCCATGCATTATGGCTCAAGGCATGGGCACACAGAGGATTTGTTTATGTTGGGGACAGGGGTAAAATGCATAAATTATTGAAACGCCCCCTTTACGAGGCTAACATGTACATAGAAAAAACGCCATCATGTGACCAGACCCACACAGTATTAGCAGATGTTAATAGATGCTAGGAAAAAATCGATTACGGGGGGTCATAATAGCAACAAAAAAGATCGGCTCGCCGCTACGCGGCTCGTGGACGATGCTCCGTATATTAGTAGGAAAAAATCACTTACGGGGGTTCATAAAAAGCACCCCCCCCCCAAAAAAAAAAAAAAAAAAAAAAAAAATCTCCCCTTTCCAACCTCTGATAAGTGCCCCATTTTATACGTGCTCCTATCCCTTTTCCTTTTTGAGATGAGCCCTTCACTCTTTCCTGCTACAGATGACACTTTAAAGGTACTATGTCCCATTTGTAGGCCAAACAAATGAACAGGTTAAATTCCGACGGCATTTGAACGACAATTCTAATGTAGAACTTCGCTCAAAATAAAAGGGCTTGGATATGGCTTTTAATGGGAAAATAACTACCATTAGTTGTAGGATCGACTCAAGTGATGACAATTACATAAGTAATAGTCATTTTCAGACCCTTTTACTGAATGGTCGTACGTTTTGTGCTGCACAATGATTCAATCAGTTTAATTTTGGCTATTACAAGTAGTGGGTTATTGATGTAGAAAAATGCTCGTGTACCTGTTACAGTTCATTTTATGTATGTTATTACCAAAGAAAAAAGATGTCAGTCAGTCACTCAATAGTGTCCGACAGTGAAGTTTCATTGAATAATTGTAATACTAGGACACTGCTAATGTTAAAATTTCACAGATAGAACATACATGACATATTCATAATGCCTGCAAATAATTTAATGTTGGCTGCAAAAAAGACATAGTATCTTAAAATAATGTAAAGCTAAGACAGCCTTTAAAAAAATAGCTTCTCTTGTCCTATTTCTACTTCCAGGGATTCCAGATCCGCCTTTTCGGATCTTCGTCGACCAAAACCAGACGACATCTTCAACCCTCTTCGTTGCCTGGCAACCGGGATTCGATAGCGGGTTGCAACAAACTTTCACTCTTGAATACTGTCCAAACGACACGCAGGTGGAGAAAGAGGATTGTGGTGTTGTCATCAACTTGACAGGGACATCCTACACTTTGGTGGGACTTAACCCATTCACTTGGTACTGGTTGACTCTATGGGCAGTGAACAGCGCGGGCAAGAGTAGCCCAGTGGAAACGGAAGCTTCAACCACTCGTAAGTCTCTATATACCTAGACTTTCTTGACGATTGAACTGTAATCATCAATCTAAGCTCAAATTATACTTTTTGTATTACTGAACGTATTCTTTGCTAGCTACTTTGGCGTCATTTGCCGATTGTAATGCACACGCTTATAGTTAAATTTAGGTTTTACTTTTTGCTGAAAAATGCAATTACCCGCACGAAACCTATTTGCCTTCTTCTAGGTACTATTTTTAATAGATATCTGTGTTCTATTATTTTCTGAACAAATCTCTATTTGGCGTTTTGCGATTCGAACAGAGTAATCAATATGATACCTAACGTTTTTCTTTTTTTAATCTGGCTTTAGGATGTTCTAAGTAGATTGTTTCCATAGAAAGATAATAAATTTACCTAATATATATATTTTTGAAAAGTCCAGCTTTTATTGTGACCTTCATATTCTCGTCTCCGAAATAAAAGATTGTTTGGGGCCATTAACTACACATTCAATCTTAATCGTAACTCTAAGAAACATGCTCGTCTTCTATATTAGTAACAGTATTCTAACTGCTAAAGTAAAGAGAATGTGTCAAAAATGTGACCACAAAAAGGAGAATTTTGGTTTAAATATAGATACTCGTAACTGTTTTGATCTTTTATAGGCCAATAGATTAAAATATACGCGTTTCTTTTAAATGATAATAATATGTTACCTTCTGCTTTTAATGTTATGTTTTTGTTTGATCAATAAGTTCATAATTGCCCAACTACACAGTCGAATCAATTTTATTTGCTTCGTTTATAATGACTCGGTAACATTGTTGAAGGTTGATGAAAAAAATTGATTTTTTTTTGGTATAAAATGTTACTTATTATATGCCTTCTATGTACTAACCCTCTGACATGCACAAAATCCTGAACATATTCTCAAACAACAAAGATATCTATGGTATTTTTTTTTTTTTTTTTTTTTTTTTGTATTGCTTCAAATCAAAGATATTTACAATCATTGTTCATTATAACATCCGATCTGCATAACACATACAATACAATACAATTCAAAGTAAACAAATGATCATGTAAGAGAATTAATTAGATATCAAACATCAAATCAAATTAAATTAGAGGTCTCCACTTTTGTTTGTGTGTATTCTGTTTTCCTTTTCTACTTCCAGGGATTCCAGATCCACCTGCTCGGTTCTTTGTCGATCAAAACCAGACGACATCTTCAACTCTTGTCGTTGCCTGGCAACCGGGATTCGATAGCGGGTTGCAACAAACTTTCACTCTTGAATACTGTCCAAACGACACGCAGGTGGAGAAAGAGGATTGTGGTGTTGTCATCAACTTGACAGGGACATCCTACACTTTGGTGGGACTTAACCCATTCACTTGGTACTGGTTGACTCTATGGGCAGTGAACAGCGCGGGCAAGAGTAGCCCAGTGGAAACGGAAGCTTCAACCACTCGTAAGTCTCTATATACCTAGACTTTCTTGACGATTGAACTGTAATCATCAATCTAAGCTCAAATTATACTTTTTGTATTACTGAACGTATTCTTTGCTAGCTACTTTGGCGTCATTTGCCGATTGTAATGCACACGCTTATAGTTAAATTTAGGTTTTACTTTTTGCTAAAAAATGCAATTACCCGCACGAAACCTATTTGCCTTCTTCTAGGTACTATTTTTAATAGATATCTGTGTTCTATTATTTTCTGAACAAATCTCTATTTGGCGTTTTGCGATTCAAACAGAGTAATCAATATGATACCTAACGTTTTTCTTTTTTTTAATCTGGCTTTAGGATGTTCTAAGTAGATTGTTTCCATAGAAAGATAATAAATTTACCTAATATATATATTTTTGAGAAGTCCAGCTTTTATTGTGACTTTCATATTCTCGTCTGCGAAATAAATATTTGTTGGTGGCCATTAACTACACATTCAATCTTAATCGTAACTCTAAGAAACATGCTCGTCTTCTATATTATATTAGTAACAGTATTCTACCTGCTAAAGTAAAGAGAATGTGTCAAAAATGTGACCACAAAAAGGAGAATTTTGGTTTAAATATAGATACTCGTAACTGTTTTGATCTTTTATAGGCCAATAGATTAAGTTATAGGCGTTTCTTTTAAATGATAATAAAATGTTACTTTCTGCTTTTAATGTTAGTTTTTTGTTTAATCAATAAGTTCATAATTGCCCAACTACACAGTCGAATCAATTTTATTTGTTTCGTTTATAATGACTCGGTAACATTGTTAAAGGTTGATGAAAAAATTGATAAATGTTTGTATAAAATGTTATTATTATTATTATTATAAAATTTGTTATTATTATTATTATTATTATTATTTGTATAAAATTTTATTATTATATGCCTTCTACTGTACTAACCCTCTGACATGCACAAAATCCTGAACATATTCTCAAACAAAGATGTCTATGGTATTCTTTGAAGGCGTCACTGTGCAACACCATCTAACAGTGATTAACAGTAAATTCTCCCAACCATTTTTGAATTTCCCAACCGTTTTTCCATGAAAAAAAGACATAAAACAGGGTATTAAAAATCTTTCAACATTTATACATTTCTGGAATGGTATCTAGCGCGAATTTATTGCTTTGTGACGATTTGCATTCACCTAAAATGTAATTAAATGATAGTAATATTTATGTTCCTACTTATAAATTGTATTGTTTGGAAAAAAATAAATGTTCATTTTAATTGAATAATGGTCCGTTTTCACTCAATTTTTTTTCTTCAGATTTTCAGATATCGTACATCTAGCATTGAAGTCACTACCTTAGTACCACTATTTCTTATCGATCTGAAAAATGTTACCAAGTCCCTTTAAGAACTTTTTTTTTAGCCCAAAATATGTTTATTTATAATGGTCCCACATTTGGGTACACTCTTGATATAGGCATAAAACATTACATTTCACCCAATTCTTTTTATTGCAACGTTATGAGAATATTTGATTTAGTCTTCACAAGATTATTCCCAATAGGTGCTAATTGAAATTGCGCCTCTCTCATCATGCTCTTAATTACTACGTACTTCCTTTGTCTGCATATACACTGTCCTTCGTGCATGCGGCCTACACCCACTCTACCCTTTTATTTTGTATAATCTTGTCCACATAGTTCATAATTCTACCCTTGTGCATCCACACAGCGTCTTATATGTTGATACCTGTTCTCTTCAGTAGTCTCAGTAGACACAACACTTTTTCATTTTTGAGTAAATGTGTTATAACATGATTTGTTGAGGGGACCACACTCTAAAAGACCAAAGACTTCATGCATGGCTGATTGTTAACGAAACGGAGTTAAGTCTTTTGTCAATTCTGCTTGTTGCTACGGCAGGGAGCCAGTGAAAACGAATTCGTTTGATAAAATTATGGAAATGCAAGCACTACTTAAGATAAACAGAACTTTGTCATTCCTTGCTCATTTTTTCAAGATTGAGGAGTCATAATCAAAGGACAGAAACTCAACTTTTTAGTAATGTGATTTTTCTCTTTGAAATTCAGATACCGCCCGCCAAATGTCGTTTTGGTTCCCTCTCTTCATATTCATTTTAATCACTCATGCATGAAATATGCATCATATGAGTTGCATCAAATAGAGGAGGGGAATCTAAGCTTTACAAATATGTGTCATTTATCAATTATAAATGTGACTAAGTTAATGTATAATGTATAATTGTATTTATGTATTCGGGCGTACCCACTACAAGCTATGCTTTTCGGGTTTCGCGCCTTCTTTCTTGCAATACAAGTTCTTTAATTAGGTGGGCTGTATCTAATACAGACCACCTTATATTTTTGTTAAAATTGCCGTTATTATTCTTTATTATTTATTTCTTTATTTTTCTTATTTCCACCCACTTTTTTGTTAGCAAGATTACTTTAAAATGGTTTAATCAAATGCTTTGAAATTTAGCAGACATATGTATAGGCATATAGAAAAATCACACTAAGGTTTTTAACCTTGACCTTGATTGATGACGTCATCTAGGCGCCATTTTGTGAAAATTGACTCATGATTATATCTTCATAACCAAAACTCAGTTCTCATTCATATTTATCATGTTCAAGGTCAATATCCGTCCGGTCAATTTCGGGTAAAAAAATCAAAAAAAATCAAAAAAAGCAAAATTCAAAAATGCTCAAAATAGTCTCAAAATTATTTTGCATACGTTTCAGGCCATTTTAAGCATTTTATAAAAAATCGCACACACGTGCATGCGCGCGCGTTTTTGCGCGTAACACCATTACAAAACATAGAATCGCCATTTTTTTTTCTTTCATGATATATCTCATATTTTTTCGAGGAATTTGATACCATTTTTATTTCTTTATGACCATTAATAACAAGATGAGCGTCAATTTAAGATAAATGTCCGTGCGCGCGAGCTCTTTTAATACATAGCATATATGGGCAAAAACATGCCTAAACAAAATCCATTTAGCTCTTTGGAATGAACCGTGACCTTCAATTTTTTTCATATTTAGATAGAAAATGAGTCGGAGATATGATTCCATGTCTCATTTGGCCATTAAGTGTATCGTGACAGCATCATAATGGCCTTGGAACTCAAAATACGAATTTGCATGTTATGAAGTCAGCATATTTATGTAAAATTGATTGTATCTCTGTAAATATTGATCGATTTTCTTCCCAATTTCGATATGTTGTAGCTAAGACAATTCTCTACAAGCTCAGTTACATCATTTTTAATTTTGATTACGTCATCATAGTGAAAATTACGATTAAAGGGCACATATCAGAAATGTCTTAAGTTGCGTGTTATGCCTATGGAAGGTGAATTTCGTTCACATCATTAATCTACATGACATTGTTTTTTAGCAGTATCTCGCTTATTTTTGCTCTATTTTGTGTCAAATTTTAGTTGACCAGCCCACCTATACTTGTTCCAAACAAGTATTATATGTCTAGTTATATTTATGTTCCTACTTATAAATTGTATTGTTTGAAAGAAAATAAATGTTCATTTGAATGGAATTGAATTGAATGATAAAACATCGATAGTTCTCGGTTTCATTTTTTTATGGGGCGCACTGTATAATATTACAGTGTCCTTCCACCCTCATCCATTTCACTCTATATCATACTTTAATCCTTAAGTGTATGCGATTAGTAAACCATGACATATAAACAGCTTTTCATTTTATGAAATAAACTTGTCAGAAATATTTATTACTATTTCTTTCATTTCAAATCGAAATATTGCATACACAGCTTTGTGAGGTTAAAAATCACTCACGAAGCGTCACTAAATGACAGCTCGGTTTCTCTTTTTCTTCTCCATGCTTCCATGTGTTGGCCTTATACAGCATTGCAACCCGAGAGCTATGGTAAGGGTCAACGTTTTATTATTAAGAAATCCCTTTTGTTTGCTTTTTGTTTGGTTGGTTTTGAGAGGAAATATTTATTTATTCATTTGTTTTATTGATGTACCACTTGTGGGATAGAACACCTTGGTGAGCACGAATTTTGTTTTCTCATTGTAAAGTGTTCTGCGCATGTCGTCATTCTCAAGTCCCGAGAATGGAGTATATTTTTCGTTTCATATCACTCAAGTGGATAGCAAATGATATTCCCTCACAAGCAATCATGAAATAAATAGTTAGTTTTGACATGTTTTACAAGAGTATTACTAATCATAATATATAAAGGGATGCAAAAACAGGACAAATAGAATAACGTTTACCTTTTTAGCATCAACCTTGTATGTTTACTAATTTAAAGACTGTATGTTCATGAATCAGATTAAACAAATATTACAGAATACATAAGGCATTAAAAACCGCGATGTGGATTTAACCGTTCCACTCTCTGTCTCTCTTTCTCTCTAAAATATAATAGGGATACTATTATTCTCTGTTTGTTTGTTTTTTCATCATATAGGTGTAACCACCAGCTGGGACAAACAGAAACATATCTTAACATTGTCAGAGGCAAACCAAACCCTGGATGAAATCTGCTTCATTACACTGAGGACTTACGACGGGCCAGACTGTGCTTCTGTGAATGAAACAGAGTGCGTTGAACCGGGCACTGAGGTCAGCATTGACCTGGAAGATGACATAGTCTTGGTGACCTTTGGCAGGGAGCTGTGCAGTACACCAGCTTATCTAACAAGTAAAGCTGATAAGTATTCTTTCTTTTATAATTATTTATGAAAAAAGGGGAATATTTCGTATTACCTCCAGGCATTTACTATCAATTCCCATTACTAACAAATTTTCGCAATATCTTGATGTCAACAAGGTTTTGAAACATAAAATATATTTCTGAATTGGCAATAAAAGCAGACATCCCCTGATTCTATGAAATCAAATGCTTCCCTAATAAGGTACTATGCAAAGTGCACATCGAAACAAAAACCGATATTACCTGGATGGGCCGTGAACATGTATACACCTTTGCCTTTGGATGAGTTCGCATGTGTATGTGCGTGTGTGTGTGCTGTGGGAATGAATTTGTGCAAGTTGGTGCGCGTGTGTGTGTTGTGTGGATAAATGTGTGCTAGTGGGTGTGCGTGTGTGGGTGCACATAGGAAAGTGAAAAGTATGCCGCAGACCTGCCGCAGACCTGCCGCAGATCTGCCGCAGATCTGCGGCAGACTTTTAGTCTGCGGCAAAGAGTATGCCGAAGTATGCGGCAGAAAGAAATTTTGCTGCAGACTTGCCGCATACCAGTATGCCACAGGAACAGTCTGCGGCAGATCTGCGGCAGGATGAAATTTTGCTGCAGACTTGCCGCATACCAGCGGCCGTCAGATGGTAAAACGGTCTAACTCGAAAATCGCTGTTCTGAGAAAAATGACTTTGAAGTTTAGAGGTTTCAGCTTTTTTAGGAGATGGGTATAATCCATTTTTAGCAATAGGACAAGAAGAAGCATATTAAACACTGATAACTGAAGAATTTTGTGCTTATTTGGGGTTTTAATTATAAAATAAATGAGATTTTTGTGCAGATAGACTGTTTAACCACAGCACATGAATACACTCCCACTACACACCATAAAATGGTAAAATGGTCTATCTTCTAGAAAGACCATAAACACTATTGCCATACTACTAAATCGAAGATAGACCATTTTACCATCTGACAGCGATGATTAAAAAATCTCAATTCAGAAGGTTAAAAGGTTTATGTTAAAGATAGCTCGTTTTACCCCCACACGATATTACCGGCAATGGGCTAACTCAGAGATAGACCGTTTTACCATCAAATCTGAAGGAAAAATACAAAAAAGTACCAAGATAGCGGAAATTATCTCTAAAAGAAGACATGATGGGATTTTCTCGATAGCACCATTGGAAATAGCGCCCTCACATTACCCGGAAAGTGAATTTACCTCAAAGAGTCAAAATTTCGAGTTAGACCGTTTTACCATCTGACGGCCGTCTGCGGCAGATCTACGGCAGGATGAAACTTTGCTCCAGACTTGCCGCATACTAGTATGCCACAGGAACAGTCTGCGGCATATCTGCGGCAGGATGAAACTTTGCTCCAGACTTGCCGCATACTAGTATGCCACAGGAACAGTCTGCGGCAGATCTGCGGCAGGATGAAACTTTGCTCCAGACTTGCCGCATACTAGTATGCCACAGGAACGGTCTGCAGCAGGGCGAAACTTTGCTCCAGACTTGCCGCATACCAGAGTACGCCACAGGAACAGTCTGCGGCAGGTCTACCACAGAAAAGTGGGAAATTATACAGTCTGAAGCAAGGCTATAGGCGGCCATTTTGTAGGACATGCAGTACCATATGAGGTTGCAGGCTGAGCCCATGATCTTGTAAATTCCTGTGTTAATTAGCACTGTTAATTGTCTTTTTAGCTTCTGTCAAACCAAACAATTTGCTTCAAGTTCAACTGGTACCATAAGAGGAATTTATTACATAAGAGGAGACTGAGGAATTAACGGACTGTTTCAAACTTTTTTGTTGTGCCATATGTGATCTTATCTTAAGCCCCACTAACTCACTTTTTTGTTGTAACTACCCAAGACGAAAATCCAATTGAACACCAATTGAATTTTCAATTGGTTTCAATTGGTCTCAATAGGTTTTAACAGGTTTCAATGGGACTTTAATAGGACTTCAGATGGTTTCAATTGGTCCAAATTGTCCCTATTGGACCAATTGGGCCCATTGGCCCCATTGGCCTATGCCCCATTAGACTTTAATGGGACCCCAATTGGCCTGAAGTTGGACTTCAATTGGTCCAATTGAAACCAATTGAAAACCTTTTAAAGTCTAATGGGGCAGATTGGTCCAATTGAAATCCCATTAAAGTCTAATAGGGCCAACTGAAACCAATTGAAACCAATCATCTCATGCATATTCATTATTACTTTACACGTGTGACAGAAAAATTCATTTATCATGATTTGTTAAGCAAATTAAGACAATGCACATCATTTTTGTGATTTCTGTTTTCCTTTTGCCATTATTAACCAATAAATTATTTTGTCTGATCATGTTACAATTACATTCACGTTTTAGCAATAGATATATTGATTATATGATTACTAACCAAGAAACAATATACATATTTAGTATATATATGTGTACGAGCCTGTGTCACTTTAAATGTTACTCTTGAATACACTTCAATTTCTATGTGATGGAGTTAATACAATTGAGAATAGAATATACCTAATTGGTAATATCGAAATATATTGGTATTACCTAATTGGTAATATCGATATTGCCAATATCGATTATGAAGTATCAATCAGTTTATCACTGGTTCTTCTACATGCATACTTTATCGCCATGTACTGGATATGAAAGAGTATGCGGCAGGTCTGCAGCAGGTCTATATGAGATATGAATATTCATGATGAAGAGTCTGCGGCAGGTCTGCAGCAGACTCTTCATCATACTGAAAGAGTATGCGGCAAGTCTGCGGCAAAACTAATTTGCATGTGAAAAAGATGACTGTCTGCGGCAGGTCTGCTGCAGATCTGCGGCAAGTCTGCCGCAGGAGTATGCGGCAGGCTCATTTCTTTCCTATGGGTGGGTTCACATTTGCTTTTTTATTCAAATATTAGATGCATATGGATTCCCGTGTGTGGGGTATATTTAGGCGTAATGGTGGATAAACACGCATGTGTGCAGGTGTGGGTAGATAGGTTTGTGTGTGTGGATTAATATGTGTGTGTGTGGGTGAAGCACGTGTGGTTTTGTATATTATTAGTAGATAAGCAATCTGCCAAACATAACAAATCCTCATACACGGCTTCATAACATGTTATTTGAAACACAGGGGAAATAGGGATGCGATCGGAACATTCGGACATGAACCATTGGATTAAACAACAATTTGCCATTAACCCTAAAAAGGCCGGGCTACTTGAGGTCTTAATACGGCCGGGGGGGGGGGGCATATGGCCCCCTCCCCCCATAAGATCTCGGCCGTGAATCAGCCGATCTCCGCGAAAATTTGCACGCATGTCAAGTGAAGTGTATAGAATAATATGATAATTTCTTTTTTTTGAAAAATTCACTCATTTGCATATTTATGGTAATTTATGCAAATAAGGTCATAAAAATCACATTTTTACTCATAAATCATATATTATTCATATTTAAGCATTCTTTTTCTCTATATATATTCATTAGACCATTCGGAATAATAATACAACAAAAAAAAATTGGAAGAGCCAGCTTATTCCTTATGTTATCTCTTGTTTTGATAGTTTCTTATGTATTTCTCTTTTTTTTTTAACTTATATTTTGTATTGTTTTTCTTGTTTTATTTCATTTATAGCTACAATTCAACTATTTTGACTCCCAAAACAACCACCTAAACTTTAAACAAGACCCAATAACTCATGTTTGATCTATTTTTAGGAAAAATGACTTTTCCATATGTTTTGTACACAAATCACGAAAATGAGCGATTTTCGGGCTGACATGCAAAGACAAAGGGTCACGTGACCTTGTTACCGTAAGTCCGATTTTCATTTTTTTTTTTTTTAAAGTTGCTCAAGACTCTAACGAAAAAAGTCGGCGAGCGGCGGGGCGCCATCCATATGCGTTCCCGAACAATCAGAAAAATCGTGGAGGGGGTGGGGGGGGGGGGGGGCATGATGCCCCCCGGCCTTATCAGGGTTAAACAAAACTCCTACAACATTGTCTAGAAAACCAATATCTATAACATTCTAGTCATGGTATTGTTTGTCCTAGACTTACCAATTGGGGAGCAGCCATCAACTGAAAGCAGCCCTCCATTCATGACAATCGCTATTGGAGTGATAGCCGCTGCTGGTTTCATCCTGCTCATTTCGCTGGGTTTGATGTACTTCTATGGAGTGTTATGCTGTGTGAAACGAAAGAAGGGTATGTTGTAAAGTAAATGGCACCCTGCATTCACCTCTAACATACAACAATATACACGTTTCCGTAATATTCACCATTTCATGTTTAATGTATCTTCTCTATAGGTTTCAATCTTCACATTTCTTGTTACAATTTCTTTTAATTTCTTTTAAAAAAATGTTTTGATTTTTTGTTTTTTTAATATTTCGTTTTAAATTAGTTTTTTTTCTCTCTCTTTCGGATTTATTTATCTCTCTCAAAGATACTATGTCCCTTTTGCAGCCAACATCGAATTTTGTGTCCTATCTGTGAAATAACATTCAAATTATGCAAGGAAACTCGTTTACTTGCTAGACTTCTCTGTCAGACACTATTGAGTGACCGACTGGCTTTTCTTCTTCTTTGATAATAACATACATATAATGAGCTATAAAGGGTACATGAGCATTTGTATACATCAATAACCCACTTCTTGTAATGGCCATAATTAAACTGATTTAATTGTTGCGCAGCATAAAACGTACGATCATGCGGTACAATGGTCTGAAAATCAGACTTTTACTTACTGACTCTATAGCTCCTAAGTCGATTCGATAACCAATAGTCGTTATTTCCCACTTAAAGACATTTTCAAGCCCCCTTTTTGTTAGGTAAGTTCTAAATTAGTTTCATCTTTCAAATGCCGTTGGAATGCAACCTTTTCATTTTTTTGGCCTTGGAAATAGTACCTTTAACGCTTTATTTCTCTCTCTGCCACTTATACTGCCCGTAGGTGGCGTTTTTTTTTAATGAGACTTCACTTTTGTTTTCTTCTGTGATTTCTTAATATATTGTACATAAATTGTTTTCTTTCGCTTTTACTGCATTTCATTCCGGATTTTCTCTCTCCCCTTCTTTGTCCTTATTTATGGTATTCCTCTTTATTTGTTTTCGACTATTTTTCCTTCTTTTCACGCTACTCATTAAAATGTAAAATGTACACTTTTACTTTCACCTCCTCTTACCATTTATATTAACCTAATATATTATTACCCTTTCCCCCTCCTTACCTCTCGTACATTTTGCTTGTAGTCACGTTAGCAAACAAATAATAGTTTTAATACAGAGGCAGGAATTTAAAATGATTATAGGTCCATACAGGAAGAAAAAAGAACAAGATGGTTAAAACGATCAACATAGGATGAACGGGAGCTTTACCGCCAGTCAGAGGAATATGAAGTTAGATATTCTTAATGTTATTTCTAATTAAATGGAAAGACAAACAATAATAACCCATTCCTTGTAGGCTTCAATTGTTGTATTTTTATTTGTCCACATATTTTAGGTAAATCTATATATGAGCAAGTTTTAAATGTAAAAAGATCAATTGATAAATCTGTCATTAGAAGAAGATTTTTTTTGTTTTTTTGTTTTATTAAACCAAAAAAAAATGAATAAAGTCAAGTATTCTTAACACAGTATAACCTTTGCCATAATCTCTACTTTTGTTTACATTATTTTGTTATTTACATTGAATTTCATTCCGTGAACTCCAAGCAAACGATGAAAACAACTCTCAACCAGAAGTCCAAGTGGTAAGTCTATCATTTTGCATTAATTAACAATATAATATTTAAAAAATAGAAATATCTATTAAAGATAAATCCAAATAGCATTCATTAACTTATCATTGTTTTCCTTGGCACGCTCATTCGAAACATTCGAAACAAATATCATACATTTTAAATCATAGCTAATCCGAAGAAATTATTTGGTCAAGTTAAATAGTGATTTTGTCTTTGTTTCTAATTCAAATTTGATCGAAATTGACGATCAGTTGCTGAGCTACTTTGAAAAGGACTCATGCTCAAATGCACGTTTGAAAAAAGAAAAATGAAATACAAAAATAAAAAACTAACGTTTGGTCACTGTGCACCCACACTTCATTGTACACTTATATACAATTTGATTACCAATCTCAGGTTAAGTTAATTAAATAAGATATTCACGTTGTAAAAAAGTGAGTTTAATCTCTCATTTCTAAGCTGAATCTTTTAGAAAAATTGGGAGCATAATGTTTTTTTCGTCCTAGGCGCGATAATCCCTAATATCCCTAATAATATACTGGATTTTAAGTTGTAAAGACGATGCCTCTTTGAATTATAAGCTACTGGATTATCCACCATAGATTTTCAATCGATCCTTTCATTTCATTATTTGTTTATATTAAAAACGCATATCAGTAAAAATGATCATACATCATTCAAAGGGATGAGTTACAAAACACTGATACATTCCTTAAAATTCACAGTTTTTAGCTTGACAATGTTTTTCTAGGAGAACCAAGGAGACTATGCAGAAATAGCACAGGTACCTCCATTGCACGCCTCCGAATCAACTACAAGCGACTTTATGGACTTGGAGCCGATTCCTCGCACCGACAATGACACAACTACAAGCGACTACATGGACTTTAAGCCTGTTCCTCGCACCAACAATGACACAACTACAAGCGACTACATGGACTTGAAGCCTGTTCCTCGCTCCAACAATGACACAACTACAATCGACTACATGGACTTGAAGCCTATTCCTCGCACCAACAATGACACAACTACAAGCGACTACATGGACTTGAAGCCGATTCCTCGCACCGACAATGACACAACTACAAGCGACTACATGGACTTAAAGCCTATTCCTCGCACCGACAATGACACAACTACAAGCTCCTACATGGACTTGAAGCCTATTCCTCGCACCAACAATGACACAACTACAAGCTACTACATGGACTTGAAGCCTATTCCTCGCACCGACAATGACACAACTACAAGCGACTACATGGACTTGAAGCCGATTCCTCGCACCAACAATGACACAACTACAAGCGACTACATGGACTTGAAGCCGATTCCTCGCACCAACAATGACACAACTACAAGCGACTACATGGACTTGAAGCCGATTCCTCGCACCGACAATGACACAACTACAAGCGACTACATGGACTTGAAGCCTGTTCCTCGCACCAACAATGACACAACTACAAGCGACTACATAGGCTTGAAGCCTGTTCCTCGCACCAACAATGACACAACTACAATCGACTACATGGACTTGAAGCCTATTCCTCGCACCAACAATGACACAACTACAAGCGACTACATGGACTTGAAGCCTATTCCTCGCACCGACAATGACACAACCATAAGCTCCTACATGGACTTGAAGCCTATTCCTCGCACCGACAATGACACAACTACAAGCTCCTACATGGACTTGAAGCCTATTCCTCGCACCGACAATGACACAACTACAAGCTCCTACATGGACTTGAAGCCTATTCCTCGCACCAACAATGACACAACTACAAGCGACTACATGGACTTGAACCCGATTCCTCGCACCAACAATGACACAACTACAAGCGACTACATGGACTTGAAGCCTATTCCTCGCACCATCAATGATGACTACGACAGCCCTAGTTTTACTCGAAAGGAATTGGAGGCTGTTTATGTGAATACAGACATGACAGATGGAAATGCGCTGCAAAACGATCCAGACAATCAAGGTTATGTTAGTCCTAGTTTTAGTCGAGAGAGTTCTGCGGCTGTGTATGTGAATACAGAGGAAGAGTCGTCTGAAAACGAATCCGGTGATCCTGAATATATTAATAACCTTCCTACAGCACAAGAAGATGATGATAAAACAACCACTACATATATGGAAATGAAACCCATACCACCTATGCCGTCTCTGTAACATCTTTCTTTAACGATAAGAAGAGTGACACACTAGGTAAATCAAAGGTTGTGTATGATAACACATGGGCAATGCAAAATGAAAGATATTACAAAGATCTCACTTAATTATCAATATCGAGTCCTTCCTCAGGAAAAAAAGGAAACTTCTATCGTCACAAGATATTAAGGATCTAAATTGTTGAAGGTCTGTAAATAACGTTTATTTCCGTTGTGTAAACTAAATTAATATTTCTTTTGATCATTTCACATGTGAATATACCAAGAACATCAAAAACAAAGTAACGTATAGTTAGATAATAGTTGATGCCCAACATTCTTTTTGAAAGAGGACGAGTAGGCTTATACATGGTATTTGATTCATCGAATTCTATCACACCTCCATGTATAATGAGTAAATGAGTGAACGCGAATAATAGTACACTCTATAATAAAGTAGTCATATGAAATGAATATTAAGAGAATGTCGCACATGTTGTATTTAGATTGGTATTATAAACGCATAATCAGAATTCACACGTAAGGTCGTAAAAAGATCATGAAAACACATTGTAAACAATTTCTGATTTGTTTTAAGAAGAAACATACTGCTAGACATGTACATGCACGCAGACATGATAAGAAAAGTCGGACCACTGATATATGATCATTAGCTTTGGCAAATTTTGCACAAGTGATTCTTTGTCCTGTCACAGTTTTATATTGATGTATGTAACTCGTATATTCATTTCAATGCATATATCTTTCTGTATATTTATCACGTGAACATGTAAATATATATATATTGCTGGCTTATAACGAAAACTAATATGAACTGATTTTCAAAGAATACTCTCTAAATATTGAATATTGAATCATATGGCTCCGGTTGTCTCATTTTCGCTCGCTGGACCATTAACGTAGCTAGTTCGACGGCACTACCAAACTAGAATGTTCCACTATGTTGCAGGGTGTGCCATTGGGTGAACCGGGTGTGCGGAAATGGTGTGTTGGGGAGGGGAAGTGAGAGTGTTCGTGTGTGTGGTAATTGTATGTGTGTGAATAATCAAAGACTAATAATGACCGATGGCTAATCATAAATTTACAATGACAAGTAAACTTTCGATCTACATCACAGTCCACAGATAAATGTGCCTTGAACGTATATAGCAGACGGCAATCGGCGGATTAGACGACACTTGGTAGTGATTTTGTATGTGAGATTGCTTTGCTAAATAGAAAATACAAGAACATTTTCCATATCTTTAAACTATCATTGATATCTGATAATTAAACAGTTATTAAAACAAACCTACCAAACTACATAATACAATGAAATACTTGACTAAAAGTAGGGGAGTTTGATGTGGTGCACAATTGCACCCCTCTGTAAATAATCGAATAGTCCATGGCGATCATGAATATTCATGATTTTGCTTACCTCGGCAAAATGCTTGCCTATACTAAATGGAAAAATTACGGTGGGGGGGGGGGGGGGGGGGGTTGGCTGAAATGGACAAAATGAACCGATCAGAACTGATCTATGATAATTCATGATTGTTATCCTTCGTGTGCTTGAGCTGTAACCTTACAATCGCGTGGAAAATTGCGTCCAAAGTTCGACTTGTTTCACATGTCTTATATAGGCAATGGCGAGCTAGCGACCTATTTTGACCAAATTACGGTGGGTAAACTTTCAAAAGTCAATGGGAAATGAGGGTCCAATGAAAGAGCCAGTTGTCAACGTACGTCGGGTGGATGTGCTTTTCGTTTAAACAAAAAAATGATTTAAAAAAAAAAAAAAAATTAAAACGATTTTTGGGGTAAAAGTCCATATAGGCTAACATGTTAGGCTGCTGGACTCTGACGATATGGGGCGTTGTTCAATGAGACTATTCGGTGCCATTTGATCATACTTCATTACGATTTCTATGAAACGCTTTTGTTACAATAATTTAAATCATAATATGTGATATTTAGATAGATTTGAACAACGGACTTTCGTAAACTTATAGTGTATTATAAAGTGTGTTTCTCATAGAAATCAGTATCTGTTAATATTTGCTATATTGTTATCATGTCTTGCAAATACATGGATTACAAATTACCAATATTTACATGATAAGAGTTAATTACTCTAATCATATTTTCTCAAAATAATCATACAAAATTCTGAACCGGAAAGTAAGATTTATGCACTATTATATCTTATATGCTAGATTTTTCACTTTATTTTATTTTACATTTGAGATTATAAATACCGTATAATTATATTCCCCCCCCTTCATCTTTCTTGCTGATACTCTTTAATGTAACAAATGTACATCATAAAAAGAGATATGACATTCGAGGATTGTCTTATTATTTGCCTTGTTATAGTAGTGCAAATAACAGAACGTAACCATAATACTATTGTTACCTTTTCAATATTCTTATTATGTAGGAATATGAGTGCAATGATAATGTTTAAATCTGTTCCATTGCACGAACTACCCTCTTTTATCGAAGGAATGCTCAAACCATTACACGCTCGTGCAATTTAGGTGACCATGAACAACATGGGGCCCACGCACTGATGCTACGATCTCGTTATTAAAATTTGTATGAAAAAATTGTTGTTTATGATCTTAATGAGTTGATAATAAGCTTTTATGACCATCTAAAGTATTTTGCCAATTAAAATACCTTTGTCATACCTTAAAGGAGCTACACAAAGAAAATTTACTAACAACTGATAATTAGAACAAATTACATATGGATGGAAAGATTTTCTCTTGAAAAACACGAATAATTTGCTGAGAAATCATATAGATATCATGGAAAGGTGTAAAATGCAATTTTTCAAGACCCTTCTTAGGCCCCCAAGCGCCCCCGAACGTAAGCTAAACACACGAGCGTAGCGAGCTCTGAATAGTGACGTCACACCCTGGACAAACGGCTCGGTACCGGCCGCATACCGGAGTCGCGCGTGTATTAGTCTGCAGCTAGACAGCCGTGTCCAGGGTGTGACGTCACAATAGTGACGTCATACGAAGGACTGCTGAAGGCAGTAAATCTGGATCTCAAAACTAACATTTTTGAAAGTTGATTTCTGAGGCCCCCAAACATATTTTGAAGAGGAAATTTGTTGTATTTGATCAGTAAGGCTTCCCCTTCGCAATGATATGAATTTTGCATCAATTCAATACACTTTTGCTTCTTGGTGTGACTCCTTTAAACATTCTGACTGAGACAAAAGCTTCCGTATATGGGTAGAAGTCGTGTTCGTTGGACTATATTAAACCGCTAAACGTAGATGGAATAATAATACATACACGGCAATATGTAGAATCACAGTTATGCACTGAATAAAATACCACAATTCAAACAAGTGTTTCGTAGTGTCATATTACATTATTTTTGTAACATATTTACTCCTTCGTATACATGTGCATGATTTTAAGCTGGCTTTCGAATTATCTTATGGTCATGCGAACTGAATTATGTTTTTATTACAAAGAGTAAGTTAAATGACAACAAAAGTGAATATGACATAAATAGTCAATGTCATTTGAATGGATGTGAAGGGTACCGACAAAAAGGAGGAGGGAGAGAAAATAAAAGAGAACAAGAAAATTAAAATATGGGGGCGAGTAAAGAGAGAGAGAGAGAGAGAGAAGTGAAGAACTGGTGTGTGAGTGAGAGACATAGAAAGAGAGAAATAGAGGGAAAAAAGGGAGAAAGAGGGAGAGAGATGGAAGATAACTATAACAGAGAGCGAGAAAGAGAGAAAGAGAGAGAGAGAGAGAGAGAGAGAGAGAGAGAAAGAGAGAATGGGAAGAGAAGAGGCGGACACATTTACATCAATTTTAAAATGCTAGTGATTTGCCACCTGAACATCATAAATCTCATTCTTTCATACTTTAATTTAATTTCGGATTTTTGGGGAAAGTCTTTGGCCCATCTTTTCATAGCCAGCGAGGGACTTCTCCGAAAATAATGCGCTCACATAGTGACCAGAAAGGATCTTTTTTATGGATCAAAGGTGAATGTAAGGACTTTTTATTTCCATCGGTCAAATTTTAAAAGAGAACAGAGCAAACATTGGCAAAAACGGTTAAAAACAGAAAATTGGGTTTGAAATACAAGTTTTTAATTTGTGGATAGTAACGCGGAATATATACCAAGTATCATATTAGAATTTCGAAACATCAAGAAATGTAGACATATCAAGTTGTTGTTGTTGTTGTTTGGTATTATCGGCGTTTCATTCTTTTTTAGAATATTTACGCCTTTCACTTTATTTCTTTTTTTTTCTTCTATATTTTGGTACTATTTGTAAATTCATACTCATCTCTTTTTTTTGGATAATATAATCTCAGATCTACTGGTCCATGAAAACCCCTCACCGCAATTGGCACCTTCCTGCCAGACCGGCGCGGTACATTGCGCAATCTTCTCGGCCATCATTGGCCTAGGCAACTCTGGTGCCGGTGAGAGGATTCTGGGGTAGATCTCCAGAGTCTCTTGTTTGGGGTTTACCGTCCTCAATCCGTCTTTACTCTTTCTTACCTTTTCTCTTCTAGTATTTTTCCATTTTGTAAAACCTTATTTTTCTATCAAAGTAGGTATCAACATCTTAGGGCATTTGGTTGTCGTGCGATATGTGCAAAAAAAAAAAAAAAAAAAAAAAAAAAAAAGGAACATTCAAAACGCCTCGTTCTACGAACGAAGCGGATCAGTGCTCTCTGGGTCGCACTTTCTGTTGATTTTAGGAGTTTCATTATTTCGTTTGGGCTCGTTATATCACTTTCCATTATCAGCATTGCTCTTTCTATTGTATATTTTGGACATTCCATCAGATAGTGTGTTATTG